>CABFWB010009170.1:0-14174 GCA_902151455.1 Timema bartmani
TGTTGGTAACCTAAAACCTAAACATATGATTTTTGAACTGTCATCCAGGTAAAGACCTATCGTGAATGAATTATAGGTGATTAAACAGGATATGTGATGAAATTCCGTGATGTTGTGCTACAGAATTACTTTGTTGATACAATCATGTTGCCTTCCTACTGATATCCACAGACTCTAAAATTTTAAGTTTGACCAAAATTAGTAATAACAATTAAATTATAAAGCCATTTTAGAAAACATTCTAAACAAGTTGAAAGTAGGAGTGGATTTGATTAATAATTTAAGATTTAGATATATTGCTTGAAAATCTATAGAAAGAGTTGATTGATAAATTTGGTAAAGTTGGTTGATATAATAAAATTGCAGATATACTGCTAAATTGATGATGATTAAATGTGTAATTTCCATTATTTGACAATATGTTAGCACCATAAATTAACCTAATTATACATTTTGATATGCAATTTTGTTTTTATTTCAACCAAATTAAAATTTATCAATCAATTCTTTCTATAGATTTTTAAGCAATATATCTAAGTCCTAAATTATAAATAATAAGTTTCATTAGATATTTTGAGTGATATAAGTCAATTACACTTTAGACAAAAAAATTAAGTGACCTAAATACTTAATTTTCTAACAACTGAAATAATTTATTTTGTTCCCCTCAAGGGGTGACCTCCAGATGGCACACTAAGAAACTCCCTCGCAAGACCCACAAGGGTTTGCGAAAGGTTGCGTGTATAGGAGCTTGGCATCCCAGCAGAGTGTCCTTCACAGTGGCCCGTGCTGGTCAGAAGGGCTACCACCACCGCACGGAAATTAACAAGAAGATTTACCGCATTGGTCAAGGAATCCACACCAAAGATGGGAAGGTAATTAATTTCACCAGCAGTTTAAAAAAGCTTTTTTAAGTTCTGCAAATTTTTAATCAAACTGGTTTACTCAATATTTTCAAGTGTAATCAGAAGGATGTGCGGATATCACTTTTTATAATTCTTAATTTCGAACAAATTCTGAATATTAAGAATTGAATAGCTCTTATTTTTTTATACATGGAGAAATGTATTAATTTGTACAGTTAGGATGTGAAGTCGAATCAAACAAGTCAAATATACAACAAAAAATCTCGAAGCTGAATCAAAGTTACAGATAGGGTAGATTTTATTTCCATTGCATTCTCGTGTTTTGAAGCTACTTTTATTTGTCTTTGCACTTAAGAGTTTGATATATTGAACATGACAATTATTTTCTAACCTTGTGAGTTTTATCTTTGGCCTTTGTAAACATGGCTACTAAGAGGAAAGCTGTGATTCGAGACACAGAAATACTTGCAATATTTATGGTTAGCTCAAGCGAGCATCAATTTGTTAGTGTTACTGAAAGCAGTGATACTGAATTTGTAAATAATGAAACTGGACAGGAATTATATTCTAGTGAAAGTGAAAGATCGGAACAAGTTTAAGTGGAAGCTGATATTGATAACATGAGTGTGAATACTAGTGATTCCTAAAGGGATGAAATAAATTTTTAAGATTAGGATAATCCACCACAACCTCTTAATATTTATGTAGAAGTAGCAGGTTTGAATTTCCCTCACTCCCCTTCAGATTCCAAACCAATTATTTATTTTAGACTTTATTTCACTATAACTGTGCTAAAGTTGGTCATTGAAACAGCTGCTATGCACAACCCAATGTTAGTGTAAAATCTAATATATTTTTTAAATTTCGTTATTTACTCAGTTTTCAGTGATTTATTCTATTTCAAGCTATTGAAATTTCCAAAGCTTAAAAATTGTTATATAAAATGGTAAAAAAAAATTTTTTTTCTATATCTTGGCTAGTGATTTTTTTAATATATTAAAAAAGTATATGTATTATATAAAGCCACAGGCTGGACACAATCGTGGATGTAAAGTAAAGTTAAGTTTGAGCTATTATCACAACTAATAATTCAATTCAGATTTTTTTTTCTTATGAATTTTGTTTTGTACTGTACATAACAGTTTAGAACAATTATTGATTTGTTCAGGGTGTCTACCATCCGGGAAAATCAGGGAAAACGGGAATTAGCCGGGAATTTTAAGTGATCGGGAAAAAACGGTAATAAGTCGGGAATTTGGTAAATTACAATGAAATTCCGGGAAAATATTGTTTTACTCAAAATATGAAACATATCATTAAATCAGTAAATTATAATATGATTCAAACCGTCATTTTTTTTTCTTTTTAGCTGTGTAATATATTTTTAATTCATATTAAACAATGTTAGTACACATTAAAAAAATGTTTAGTTAAATTTTTAAACTTATTATTATTCATAACAAAATATTAATAGAAAAACGAAGGGAGGCTAGTTAGAAGGATGTGACATACTTTTTAGTCGGGAATTTAAGGAACTGATCAGGGGAAATCAGGGAAAAGGTAGGGGATTTCATTGTTCAAGTTGAGTAGACACCATGTTTGTTATTTTGAGGCAAAGTCAGAGCTAATATTTGTTTTTTAGGCCAAGTTGAAGCTTCTCATACTCTGATCAGATAATAATTCTGAAATAGATGTTTAAAATGTAGTTGTGGGCAAAAAGCAGACAATACTATCTAAAAAAGAGGCTGGTATTAAAAACAATGACTTGCAAAACAAATTCATGAGCTTTTTTAATGCAATTTAATTATAAAGTTTTTCAACATTCAACAAATGTTTTATAAACTTTGATAAAATACCAAAAGCTTTCAAAACATTTTTTTATTCCAGTTAAGTATACATCCATCCTACATACCCCTATTACTCAGCCAATCTGCAACACAAGAAAGTGCAAGTTATTTACCCTCCACAAACAATACTCGCCAGTCTAACTGCCTGGTTCTTTAGCAGTAAACCCCGAGGATATTTGAGGCTTGGACAAACTATTTAATATATGACCATTCACTATTTAATGCTGCCTCTTAGAGTATAACAACTTTGCCTGACATCATTTGGTAATTTCGTCTTTTTATTGAATCCTTATAGTTTGTTATGTGGAAAGACTTGTTTACTCCACTTAAAAAAATATATTTTTCTCTATTCAATTTTAATCCTCATTCATTTAACTTGTGAATGTACTAAAATTAAAATAACTTATTATTCTTAGTTGATTTGGTTATGGGTATAAAACTGCTAATGATGTTTATTCGAGCCAAAAGGAATTTGATAATCTGTGAAAACTAATGATAGGACTGAAGCAGTTTCTCGTTATATGCCAAATGACTTGACTAATTTTAATATCTCGCATTACATTATAATTAAGGATGTGTGTGGACCACTTTAAATTCAATACAAGAACATGATAAAACTTGAATAAAAATACAATAATTTAAATTACGCTAATTAAAGTTGCTAAAGACCCATTGGACATTTGGGCTGGTGCTTGCTTTAGGTTATATTGGTTTCAATCACTTACGATACAACACTTGGGGTGATGAGGAGGTACAGAGTCCTTTTACATTTCGTAGCGCAAAATCAGGGTTTGAATATTTTCTTTTAGTTGTTTTATGCTTGAAAAAAATGCTATATTTTGATTATATTATTTTATGCACCAAAACTACTTGGAAAATTCACCAATTGTTTATAATAGTTTTGTGTTGCTCTGACAAATCAAGTTATCACAACATGCAACTAAATTTCTTCAGATTTTTTCATATAAATAATAATTTGTATTGTACAAAAAAGCTCACTGTTTGTAATTGGAATATTTTAGCTGTTGGTTGGTTAAGCCAGAATTTGTTACAAAGCTCCGCACACCTAGTAGCAGTTTATACTTTCAAAGTTTGACATTGAAAATGTTATAACCAACCCCTTAATAGTATGTATAGTATGGAAAATAAAAATAAAACACATAATTCACCTGAATAATAACTGCCTAAGAATAAATAGATTAAAAAAGTTCAATATCTTCGCTGGTAATAAATTAATTCATCTGAAAATGAATCTACTTTGAAAGTAAACAAATACACCCAATTTGCTTAAATGTGCAAAAGTTGTATATACTTTGAAAATTTGGTACAAATAACTTTTTATTGACAAGTTTAGCTAGCTATTGGCAGTACGAGATATAACAGTTTTAGTCCTTAAAAAAGCCTTTAAATTTATGTTTCAAATGTCTGTAGGAACCCTGTAGGATAACTTCTGCATTATAAGTCCTACTAGACAAGAAACAACTATATAGCTTGCAAGCTGATGATGTAAAAAGAGACTACTTGGACTCTTGTTCTCTTCTCTAGCAATGCAGCCGTTGAGCGAAGTTTTTCTATGAATAAAGAATGTCTGGTTGAAAACCTACATTAGGACAGCCTTATTGCTCAATGTGTAACTTATGATGCAGTCACTGCAGCTGGGGACTTCTAAATATAATATGACATGACAATTTCATGCTGTGAGGAATGCATCAGGAATAAGGAAAGAAGCGCATGAAAAGAAGTAAGTCAAAAAAGTAAAACAGCATCTGAAGAAATAAGAAAATTAGAAGTGAAAACAGTTTTGCAGAACGCAAAGGAAGAGGCAGTGTGTTTGAAAATGAAAAGCAAACGTTAAAAAAGTTTTATGGTTGAATGAATTTTAACTTTTGTCTACGTTCTAAAAAATATTTTGTTTTGGGATATTATCATCTTAATTTTGAATAATGTTGGGTAACTGCATTTATCTTTATTTACAAGTAATTTTTATCAACATAATATTTGTTGGTTATTTTTCATTGAAGATTCTGTATCTTTATTACTATGTATTAAACAAATTTATCATCAAAAATATATCTTTTGGAAAGTATCGACTGTCGAGCGGTGGTGGGGATAGTAGTTTTTGTGGTAGTCAACTCTCTGGCTGTCCGAAGGATGTTGAGCTAAGATTCACTCACACAAGAAAAAGCCTTCAGCCTCTAATGGGTTCGAACCCACAAACATCGGGTCCTGAGGCGAGCACTTTACCTCAAGACCAGAGGTCGATGGTGGTATAGGTCACTTAAAATGTGTGTGTATTTATAATATATATTAAAGATGGGTCGGATCCATCTTTTTTCAAATCTGAAACTTCATTTTGCCATCAAATCCCTAATTAAAATTTGAATTTTAGAAAATTGTGTAAGCATAAGTGTTTTAACGTTCCCAATAACTAGGATTTTTTCCTTCACTTCTGATTTTGTTTACATTAAATGGTAAATTAATGATCTGGGGTTTGGTTGTTAGGCTTTTCTATGATTTGTCTTTAATCCATGTAGGTTTGAGGGTCAAATCCTTAGTATATACTAGAAAATTGCACCATACGAACTGCTCGACAAGCTATAAAAAATTATTTGGAAGGCTGGGTGGGTCAAGTGGCCAACACGGCTTGGACCAACTGCTTGACATGCTCATGTAAAGGAGTACAAAGTGATAGACAACCAAGCGGTCGACACGAGAGAACAAATCTGTAAACAGACCAACTGCTAGACACGCAGAAACGATGTGGACCAAGTGATCGACAAGCTCCCATATAAGAGAACAAAGTGATAGACAGCCAAGTGGCCAAATTGCTTGCCAAACATCGAGATGAATCCAGTCAAGAGTGGCTCAAGTAACACACAAGTTATTTCAAAACTAACCTTATAAATATGGTTGTAGTGGTTGAAATGACAGTTCTGGACCACTTTCTCCCATAAGGTTAACATTGATCCACCACATTGAATGGGGGGATCACTTTCTCCTCTGACCTAACCTAACCTAACCAGGCTCATAATTACACAAAAATAACCTTATGTCCCTGTATTTGTCGTTTTGCCCCTTGCAGCCCCCTTTTCCCCTTGAGTCTAGTAGATTCCAGCCTCCATCCCGTACTCTCCTCCCAGCCGTCATCCCCTTCTCTTGCCATGCCCGCTAATCGCTCCTCTCCCCTCCTCCCAGTCTCCTACCCCCAGCCTTGATCTGCACAACTTCCTGTATCCATCCTGATCAAGAGGTAGTCTGGCTCGATCATGACAGTGTTGATCCCATCCAGCTCCAATCCATCCTCTTACCACCCACCACGCTTATCAGCTGGTCCTTAAACCTTAACAGCTTAGATCTTGTACCTCAAACGATATGTCCTTCCTGCTTGCCATACATTCCTTAAAATATTCTGAAACAGTTTGAAACGGTATGAAATAATTATGCATCATTCTCCACCCGACACCTTAAATGTCGAGACCATTCATCTGGTTTTGATCCCAGTTGGGTGGGCTGATGGTGGATTTTCATAAATGGTTTTCCACTCTCACTTCATGAAAAATCTGGTGCAATTCTTCTAAATTCAACCTTACTCATACCTAAACACATAAGCCTATTTAGTATATAGGCGTATAACCTGAGCGGTTAGGTAGTAACTCTAGTATAACACGGTGCTAAAAAAAAAGTAGAACTAAATATACAGGTTAAATTTTTAAATTATCTATTTGAAAAACAATAAAAATCCATTTTATTGTCGCTTATTGCCGGTTACTAATTTTACATACTATTTTAAAACTGTTGTCAAATTTCAAGTTTTAATAAAGCCCGCTAAAGAATTTTTACTCAATGGTTTTCAACTCATTCTTCATGAAAAACCGCGTATATTTTCTTTAAATTACCCTCCTCACCTCTAATCTATTAATAAAAAAATAAGATAGCTCATAGGTGTGGACCTGCGCTCACTGTTCTTTAATGTTGCAGTCAGTGTTACGTATAATGTAAACTAATATTAAAAAGCCATTTTTAAAATAATAAATACCCACATCACATTGTGCTAAGTGCTTCTTGTTGTCTTTCAAATAATCGCTGGAAAAAAACTGGCATACTAAAAATTGATTATTACGTACATCAAGTGGAAGATCAAAAATGACGATCTTACAAAACTCGATCTCGAGCTTAAATGACTAGTTCTGCTCAAAGATCAAAATCTGAATGCTCGCAGAGCCCTAATATCTACTTGGATATACACAACATGAACAACACTAATGTAACTCTGTAACTTTCAGTATCATTACAAGTGACACCCAAAACAAAATAGATGGAAAACTTTGATTTGAACAAGGGAAGTGAGGAGGCAACAATGACTAAATATTATTCTAGATGTGTTTAAAGTGTGACTAATTTTACTCTAGAAGACAAGAAAGAAGTCACCTTTGTCCATTGGATTCTTCCAATATTTTTCCTCTTTCCCTGGATGGGCTTTCTTAATCAAATTTACTCTTAGTAGTTTATTTTTCCTTTTTCTTTAGTTTTATCAATTTCCTTTATTATAACATTATTTAGCCATTTAGCCACCTCATTCTTAAACATAAATGTGTACAAATTATAATTTAATTTTTGTGTCATAGCAGCTTTTAATCTTAACAGTTTAATATTTAAAATGAAACCGTTCTTGATGACGCATCTAATGAAACTTTCTTATTTAACAAACTAAGCTTATGGCTTGCCAATTTCAGCTTCTTTATGGGAACTAAATATAAGTTTTCACTTGGCTTTGAAAGGAAATTTACTAAGGCAGTTATTTGCTGCTTTTTTTTCCCCCCTCTCAAATTTTCGAGAACCGTTTTTTACGTTCGAAATGATATATTTGTTCTCTTCTCGAACTTTCGAGTCTCACACATCTCTAAAATAAAATTAAACAATATCACTGTTTGCTCACCACTATATAATTGTAACTTAATTTTAATGTCTAATGAGATGCCACCTTATTTTGAACTTAAGCCCTAATGTTTAAAAATTAATACCTTGGCTTGGATTGAAGTGAAGTTTTCAGCCTGAAATAGTGTTAATTTTTCTTAGTCTCCCTTAAGTGGTCATTTTCTTTGGTTGTATCTACTTTTCTATCCTCATTACCATCTCAGCCTTGCTTCACTATCTCTTATACTCGCTGGACTACCAATCTTTCTCGGAGAAATTCATTCCTAATCTTGTTTCTTATTGTGACAGCTAACATGCTCCTCACAAACTTTCCCATGGCCTCTCATTTCCTGGTATCTCTACATTCAATGTCCATATTTCTTCTGTATATGTGAATGTATGTACAAAGTACATCCTGTACAGCACTTAGAGGAGACTTGCCTTTTTCATAACAGGTCTCTTACGCACCCATAGAACAACTCTCCCTGCTGTCCTCTTCTCATTGAATCCTCTTACACCTTTCTCCTCAATCACGCTTCCAAGATATTTTACTTTTTGTAATTTTTTGAGCTGTACACCATCCAGCCTTATAGCTTTATTAGGACTTACCCTCTTGTTATTGCTGCAACTATAATAATTAATGTTATTTGATGTGTACCTAGAAAGTGAAATTGCTTTCTAACCAACTAATTAGAGGTGTGATGTTTGTCTGTGATGCTTCCTGAGAGTAGATTCTGATATAATCATGATTAATGAGTTGGTCTGAGACATGAATCTGACAAGTCTGAGACATGAATATTACAATATTAATTTGTCACATTTGTAATTCAACTTAATTGTCCTTTCTAGGTGGTCAAGAACAATGCCTCTACCGAGTATGATTTGACAGAGAAATCAATCACTCCCATGGGAGGTTTCCCTCACTATGGTGAGGTTAATAACGATTATGTTATGATTAAAGGATGTGTTGCTGGCACAAAGAAGAGGGTCATTACACTTCGCAAGGTGAGTCAAAGTGATGGTCAATAGCCAATTTAACAAAATCTACACATAAAATGAAAAGTTGCTTGTGATGACTGTTTTATGAGCCAAAAGGATGTTGATGCTTTGTGAAAACAAATGATAGGACTGAAGCAGTTTTTTTAAAACCTCTTTCTTAAATTTTTTACTCTAATACCTCAATGAGTTTGTTATATATAAAAAAGGTACAATATTCAATCTTTGATTCACCTTTGAGAATATTTCATAAACATGCACTAGATTAGACTGCAGATGACTGAGAGGTTGAGTTTCCAATTATGGTAAGGTGTATTAAGGGTAACTCTTCCAAAATGATTTTCCACTCCCTCCACACATGTGGGTACACTTCCTATAATTATAATCTTCCTCGTCCTTATAACCATCAGCGCAATTAGTACATAACCCAAACGAGGAGTAAGAAGTGGTGCTAAATATATATATAAAGTGGACTTGGCAGAGCTCTAAAAGATTAAAAACAAAAAGTACCCAAATAAGATCTTGTCAAGTACTTTAAATGCTGGCAAAATAATTACATAGAATATAAAACTTCCAAATTTATTGATTTTCATTTTTACTATAGTGCAGTGCTAAAAGTATCATTTTCTGGCACAATAAGGCTAAGAAATCAGATATTTAAATTCATGATATTAAAATCTAGGAAGAGGTCCATAGTTATATTTCACTAAGGTCATTCAACAGTATAACAATGTATTACACAATTTAACAAAAGAATGTATTATTTGTTAGATCGATCTAAGAAAAAAGTAAAGTGGAAAAACAACTAATTGCTGTAACTTTGAAGTTTGTAATTTTTATTCAACTGAGACTAAGAATGTGTTGGAATGGATTTTTTTTTTCAAGTGACCCAAGTCCCCTCTAATAATTTTTTTTCTCCCACCAACATTTTACAGTCTTTGTTGGTCCACACAAAGAGGAAGGCGCTAGAGAAGATAAATCTGAAGTTTATTGACACTTCTTCCAAGTTTGGCCATGGACGCTTCCAAACTGCTGCAGACAAAGCGGCTTTTATGGGTCAACTAAAGAAGGATCGTGTAAAGGAGGAAACTGCTACTGCTGCTACCACAGCTACTTCTCAGTAATTAATGTTCAATTTACTCACATGTATCAAACTTGTTTGAATTGTACTGGAAAGATAATAAAAAATCTTGTTTTGAATAACTTGTTTTATTTCTTAATATGGTACGTTTATAATACCAACAAAGAGTTGTGTCAAATTTTAATCTCCAATTTACCTTTGAATCCAAATCTTGGAAAAAAAAAAATTAGAGGGAATATAAAAATATAATAGTAAATACAAACGGTAACTAAATTAACATAGTTTCTTGAAATACAACCACAAAATAAGGTCCAATAAATTAATAAAAACTAGTAGGGATAGGAAAGTTTTATAAAGGTTAAAAATACATGCACATTTTTCCACTAGTCCCCATTGAGAGATAACCAACTTTATACCCCTTCTAAAAATGTCATGGGTGATTCACACCATTCTTCAGTTCATTGTCTTGTGTAAAATGTTGAGAAGGCAGGCACTGCTACAAGTGATATTCACTTGCAGTGAGGACTGTTCTGTAGGGTTGTCTAGCAGTTGCCATCCAAATTGCTGAAGAGTTGGAGCCATGTCTTTTGTTCTGAATTGAGCATATGAGTCTTGGGTTTTACAATATTATACAGCATTAATGGTTCTTGTTTAAAAAATCAACAAGCAAGACACTTCTGGTCCCAAAAATCAGAAGCCATGATTTTTTTTTAATGGAGTGTTCCTGTTTGAATTGTTATGCTTTAGGGGATGTTGAATGACCCACTACATTGATGTTTTGTTTCAACATTCATGTATGAAATCAGTCTTGGTGGCAGTTACGATCAGAAAAAAAAAGTTCTCCTTTTCAAAACACTGCAAAAAGATTCAAGCCAACTCTGCGAATTTTTGTTTGTGTACTTAAATCAGCATTTTGGGAACCCATCTGGCACACAATTTCTTGTAGCCTAACTTTTCTGGCACATTTTCATGAATAAGTGACTGAAACTTCTGGAAATTCAAAAGAAAGTTCTTACAAGTTTTCGTGTCCACACGTTCCTCTAAATTGTCAGTCACCACATTTTGCTGGCCACTGCTCCTCATCAATAACATTGGTGCGACCTTTACACAGCCGGACTCATTGTCTGACTACTTTCACTCGTGAGCATTGGCCCATAAACATTACATATCCTACAGTAAACTTCTGGAGCGTAGAGGGTTTCTGCCAACAAAAATTCTATGACACTAAGAACCTTACAACTGGTGGGATTATTGATCACGTCACTCATTTTAAATCACTCACAGGAAATAGTATGATAAAACTGAAATAAAGGGACCAACAAAAAGCTGACTAGTCAATCTATGCTACTAGGCATGTGTGACCCCCGCCTACGAGTCTTATTTTGGCGGTCACATCTCAACGGACCTGTACATTCTGGTTAAGTTCATCATACAACAATTTGTTTTAAACCACCAATAATCGGTACTATAAATTAAATTTCACTTTGGGGGAGGGGGTTGTAATTTTGTGAGTCAAATTGGAAATTTAAGAGCCAGCCTGTGTTCACTAAAGTGAGGGATTGACTCTTTCATGAGAGAAAAAGCTATATTTAAAAGATTGTTTTCATAATGTTTAAACTAGCTAAAGTTTGGTGGGTGACAAATGTGTTCCTTACCTAAAATTACAAACTAACTAGAAAACACACCAACTACTCTTCCCTGGCTGTTATTTACTGAAAGGGAAAGTACCACTTTAATTAGAATTGTCAACAATACTTTTAGGGTGCTGAATTCAGTAGAAAAAAACAAATCCTTTCTATTACATCACGTTTCCAAGATACAAAGACAATAATGTGGCAGACACTATTTACCATTTTAAATACAAACAAAACATAGAACTCGCCTATGTTTCTTATAGCGTAAAAACTAATTTAAATCAACAAAAAGCACTAAAATAATCCACATTAAGCCATGATATTAATATTTACAAAGTTTAATATGTATGAAAAAAGTGCTTTGAGCAAAAACACTTAACCTGCCTCGGTGGCGTAGTTGGCTAATGCGCTAGTCGTGTTGAGCTCTACTGCCAAGGACGGGGAGATCGAGGCTCGAATCTCGGTCGGGTGAACTTGGGGTAGTTTTCCCTAAAATGGTTTCCCACTCTCCCTCCACGCAAATGCGGGCTCATTTCCTCTAAATTAAACCTTCCTAATCCATTAGCGTAATTAGTACTTAAAGCGTATAGCCCGAACGGGTAGTAAGACGTGGTGCTAAATAACAATAATTAAAAACTTAGTAATAAATAAAATGATAAAATATTAGGAAAATAGTACCTCACAAATAAAAGTAAAAACACTGACACATTTACACACACACTTCAATATTTTGATATTATTATAGCATCTTCCTCAGGAAGTAGTAGTAATAAGACTGAACAGGATGTTGTCTTCAGTGATGCCAACTTGATTGGTAAGGATGAAAACTTCTCTAGTGGAGTTGAAATTCCCTGAATGTTTCTCTATTACTCTATGGATGGTAGGAGGTGCTGGTGTAGCCTCTCGGTTTAAATTAGCAAATATTTAAGTTGGGTGGTTTGTGATCCATTGATGTGCCAGTTCCCATATTTTTAACTGAGACATATTACATTGTGTCTTGTGGAATGATTTTAACACCTTGACAGTGTAGCAGTCCTCAAAGTTTAGGTTATGATTGGAGGAAGGCGTGTGCTTAAACTAGTTTTTCTGGATTCTTAATTTTGTTATCATGGCGGTGTCCATTCATTCGTTTACAGAGCGTTTCAGTAGTGAGGCCAACATATTGTGCAATACATTGTTGGCATTCTAATTGGTAAATTAGGTACTGGACTCACATGTGTGACTGCCTTTGATAGTATAGATGGAGTTGATGTTGCTAGAGAAAGTGGCTGCTGGATGATGTAATTTGCAGATTTTACTAGCTGTTTTGTTACAAGGTCGAGAGCCTTGTTTTCGTTGAAAACCACACAACCTTCATTCAACGCTTTCAGACTGGGACGAGACCTTCCCAGATAACATATGACGAGAACCATAACAAAATGATGGCCTTGTTGAAAAAAACTTAACGCCCCAGTTTTATAATTTAGATCTCCTAACGTCAGAAACTCCATGTATACTACACAACGAGGAAATAACATTATTGACGTAATACGAAAACATAAAAAAAAGAACTATTTGGATATACCATCCCAACTCGACCCCTTAAGTTCAATGAACAATCATAATGCCTTCCATCATAACCCGTGTTCCACCTTTTGTCATAGAACTCAGTACGCTTAGTTCGGCAAAAGTGACAGGTTTGGGTGATTGTGGACTTTCCTCCAGTCGAAGTAGGTTATTAATGAGAGGTTTAGTGTATTCTCTCTCTGTAAAGACTTCTTGGATGTTTTCAAGGTGGTTTTGAAGACTTTCTGTATCGGAGGAGATGCGGTGAGCTCGTATGGCAAGACTGTATGGAATATATCTTTTATTGTTGAATGGATGGCAGCTATCAAAATGCAGATATTGTTGTCTCTTAGTGGGTTTAAGATGTACTGAAGTTGTGAAGTGGCCATCTGAAAGCCTAATGTCCTCATCAAGAAATGTCGCCAGGTCGTGGGATTGATTTGAGGTGAACTTCAGAGCCGAAAAGGAGTTTAGGTTGTTTAAAAATAGGGTTGGATTGTCTTGGCCAGCTGTCCACACCATGAATATTCCATCGATGAAGCGAAGCCAGCAAAGTGGTTTGTTGATTTGGTGGTCAAGAAATGTTTTTTCCAGTTTGCCCATGAACAGATTGGCATATGAAGGTGCCATCCTTGTACCCATCGCTGTGCCTTTGGTTTGAATGAAGTTGTAATCCATGAATTGAAAGTTGTTCTTTTCTAGTATAAATTTAGTGAGATCCAGGATAAATGATGTTGTCGGTGTGGTATTGATCGGAACGCTTGTTGAGAAATGTTCCAATGCTGCCAGGCTATGAACATGAGGAATGTTGGTATACAATGACACAACGTCAATGGTGACAAGTATGGTGCTTTGAGGTAAAGGTTGTAGAAGGTTATTGAGTTTTTGAAGGAAATGGTTGGTGTCTTTGATGTGGGATGGTAGTCCGGTAACAAATGGTCGCATCTGTAGGTCGACATAGGCTGAAATTCTTTCAGTAAGTGATCCGTAGCTGGAGACAATAGGCCTTCCTGGTGGTGGTACGGTATCTTTGTGAATTTTTGGAAGCATGTAGATTTAGGCGTTATTGGGTCTATGGGTGTAAATATGTGTCAGTGTTTTTACTTTTATTTGTGCTCTACCATTTTCCTAATATTCTCTCATTTTATTTATTACCAAATGTTTTTGCTTAATGCACTTTTTTCATACATATTATAAAAATTCTTTTAATAATGGGTCATTCCATGTCAGTTCAACCAGACCATGACACCCATGGTCTCAGATTTTGATGAAACTTGGTATGCTCAATCCC
>CABFWB010009171.1:0-10446 GCA_902151455.1 Timema bartmani
AAAATATGTACACAAGAGATAATCTCATCTTTAGATTATATACTCGTTTGGCAAATAAATACACTTTATTAAAATGGTCAAGGTCATCTAAGAAGGCACACGATGGTCACTTAATTTTTATGTTTGGTTAGCAACAAATAAGTATTTATAAACATCCTTCTCGAGAAGACTTCACTTCTAATATATAAAAAAAAAAAAGAATAGGACGCTTGAATTGGAAAGACTCGGAAATATACTTCTCGAATTTTATATTCAGACTATCCACAATTTCAGTCACAATTTCACTTAAATTATTTTGGTTCTTTGGATAAAAACTGAAACAAAACTACAAAAACCTATACAAAATTATATAAAAACTTACTCAAAAGGTGTCTTCCTTGTTCTTTATATTTAAACTAAAATCAACTGTTTCTGACTCTTTATGTACATCATACTACGAGAAATGATATAACACCTTCTCTTTACTAATTTGCAAACCAACTGGATACGAATTCAAAACTAACTTCTAAAACACACAAAATCAATTCCGGTCGTTACTCGTGATCCAGTTTATGGCCGTGATGGAAATCTTGGTAAACAGATGCGCTACCTCCGAGCTCTGCAGTCCTGAACGTCGACAATATCTAAAGTTGAAATAAGCAACAAGCTCACATAAATAAGTGCAAATTTACATTTATTTTTAAAACTTTTCCTTTCACATGAAATTACTTGTATAGTGTAACTTAAATTTAAATATATATATATATATATCTATCTCACCACGTATTACTTACTGTTCAGGTTATACTCGTATAATAGGTAAAAGCACTTCTTTTACTTCGATTGCGTAACATTCCTAAGAAACATTTTGTTTTTTAAATATGGACAAATACAATTTTTAGTTTATTTCTTTGAATCTTTCTTAAATGGGTGCTAATAGCCTACTTGTTTTTGTTGGTGATTTATTTGTTTACACAAAAAATGAAAAAAACAAATTAAATTGTAACAATCTTTTAAGGTTTTAGATCCTTTCATATACTACATACTATACATGTGTATCACTAGGCCCACCTACATTTTCAAATAGCAAATTGTTGACACCATCGCCCGAGATTTACTTGTACTCGATCTCTCTAAATGTCAGGCCAGGGGTTTTCAACCTGTGTGTCGCAGGAGTTTAGGAAACGAGAACAAAATTGAGGATTTATTTTTTATAAATCTTTGATGAACATAATTTTTAAAAATCACTCAATTATTATATTTGTAGCTATTGAACTTTCAAATACAATTTAAATAGTAGTTTTTTTCAATGAAAGACTCCATTCTTACAACTCTGATGGTTTTTCTTGACAATTTTAGCGCCTTGTTCAGTGGACAGTGAATTGAAAAAAAGTTGAAAGTCGCTTCTCTAGACTATTGCGTGAATAAAATGCTGATATATTTCCTATAAATGTTCCCTATCCCACTAGTGTAAATATGAGGATATCCCGAGCGAGCAGGAAGACGCGATTAAACCAAAAAACAAAACTTGGTTTCTATGCAACAGGTCAGGTTATCTTGCAACTTACACCAGATCTAACTATTTTAATGAAAAAAGATTAGGAAATTACATTTTAAGAATAGTCATCAACTTTCACTGGGATAAAGAATGAAAAACCATAAATAAATAAAAAACTTTAGTGCATTCGAACAGAATTCGAACCTTTGCTTCTCGAGTCGTAAGCAAACACAGTTGTGTTAAACCAACTCAGCCGAGCTTTTGTGTTGTTGGTGTCCACTTGAATGACCAAAACTATATTTTAAAATCTGGCTTAACCGTCCATGATGTGTGGTATTGTTATTACCCTCAGTAGCTCTAACTCAAAGGTAGGCCTGTATCCTATTCCCTTGACTCGGATGGCGCGGGAGGAGAAGGATTCCTTGAAGACGGTCGTCAGCGTGGATAATGAATGACCTTGCGCAAACTCGTATAAAAATATTGGATAGTATCGTCTCCTCGATGTCCTTCAACACTACTCACCTGCTCGGCCACGTTGAGGTTACGATGAGTCAGGTAGTACTTACTTACAGCTCAAGTTGGAGCAGTAATAAAGCTGCATATTACTGCCTGCGAGGGAAAAACACATCATTTAGTAGAGTGGGGTTTTTTCCTCCGTTTTTCTTGAAGATGACGATAATTTGGAACCTTTTAAGTTTTTGACGGATGGCAGTAGGGCTACGGTGACATTATACTTATTGCTTGTACTTTTAATTAATTATGTAGATGCACTTCCCGAGTATGGCCATGAAAATAAGCAGGCTTACGAACGCGAGTGTAATTTCGCTACGACAAGTTTATAATGAATCTTTGATCGTCCAGTATGGTCCATAACATCGTGTGCAGCCTCACGAAAGATGCGCAGCAGGCCTATATGACGAGTTTTACCATCTATTATTAATACCGGCCCCTTTCTTCAAAGTGATGGGGCCTACATAGGGCTGTGTAGTTGCTCGTGAGCCATAAAGGAACAACGGTTTATGCGCCACCTTTAGGTTATTTTATAATATCCTGATGAGTGTTTCTTTGGGTGTTTCTGATAGTTTTTATGACTGTGGATTCTATACCAATATACTATTGTTAGGCTTTTAACTAATGGGAATTTGATGTGTATACGTCTTGTATCTAGATTAAAAGTTAATAAACTAATTTCATATATTGATACGTCAAGGCATATGATCTGAAACTGGCACAGTTGATGGATGGTATACATTCCTCAAAAATAACACTAATAATAATCTACAGTAAAATGCTATCAATGTTAACCAGAGTAAAATCTTCTCGTTTCTAGAGTCCCGCTATACTTACACTCGCACACACATCTAGCTCGGCTACATGAAATAGTCCCCAACTAAGTAATGTTAAAAATACTCACCTGGGGAGGTTATTACCAGAGATTCGACATTTTAATATATTATTTTACCCCTGGACTATCCGAATATCTACACAAAT
Organism: Timema bartmani; assembly: GCA_902151455.1. NCBI lineage: Eukaryota > Metazoa > Arthropoda > Insecta > Phasmatodea > Timematidae > Timema > Timema bartmani. Next base: position 2,969 of record CABFWB010009171.1, read on the forward strand.
TGGGTAAGGGGGACGAAGGTAAAATGTAGTTTAATTGTACCCGCATTGGCTTGGAGAGAGTGGAAATATATTTAAGGGGAAAGTGGGTAATTTATTTATTCTTCCTCAATTCGAAACCAAACCTCTTCATCCTCGGTAAACTAAACAAGATGAGACCTGATTCATTTGCCCACGTAACTAGACAAGGTGAGACTTGATTCCTTTGCCCACGTAACTAGACAAGATGAGACCTGATTCATTTTCCCACGTAACTAGACAAGGTGAGAACTGATTCATTTGCCCACGTAACTAGACAAGATGATACCTGATTCCCTTGCCCACGTAACTAGACAAGGTAAGACCTGATTCATTTGCCCACGTAACTAGACACGATGAGACTTTATTCCTTTGCCCACGTAACTAGACACGATGAGACTTTATTCCTTTGCCCACGTAACTAGACAAGGTGAGACCGGATTCATTTGCCCACGTGCCCATAAGTATCAGTTTGTATTATTCATCGAGCATCTATAGATGATCCTGAGTAACCTGCACCGGTGGACACGTGGTCTAAGAGTCAAGCAACTAGACAAGGTGAGACCTGATTCATTTGCCCACGTGCCCATAGGTAGCAGTTTGTATTATTCATCGAGCATCTATAGATGATCCTGAGTAACCTGCACCGGTGGACACGTGGTCTAAGTGTCAAGCTAATCTAGTCTGACTTGCCAGTGATGGATAGTTCGGGACTCAAACCCATGTTAGGTCTATTGAGGGTAGTTATTCCTAAACTGTTTCCCAACTACCCTCCACGCAAATGCGGGCATATTTTCTTTGAATTCTACCTTATTCACTCTCACTCTTCTAGTTCAATTAAATGCGTACAGCTATAGACAGCGAGATGAGGATTAAATCAAACAACTCTTGCCGACTCGCCCAAGGCTAGGTCGTCGAATATAAACTTGGGGACAGGGGTTGATGGGAAAGCAAGTGAGACAGCAGAAGGATAAGGTATTATTTCAAATACAAATTAAAATAATATTCATTAGAATACCCTATTGTCTAACTTGTTCATTAGTTCGTACTTAAAAGTTTGTATTACATAAACTGTAAAATACGGTATATTCACTCTTGTAGCCTCTTAACTAAGGTTAAATGGGTATAGTGGCAGTAGGCCTCTTAATGGACAAACCATCATAATATATTATATTGATAAGCCTGTGATTGGTTCGGTGTTTCTGGAGCAGGGAGAGGGGTGATGATACTAACGCTGTGGCCTGTGCACGGTTGTCTAAAACCAGCAAACTCTCTGTGAGATCTTCTGTACAGAGTTGAATATACGAGGGATATCTCTGGAACACGTTCCTACTCAGTTATACACATTTAGAGAAAATGTAGCCGCATTTACACGGAAGGGGAATGGGAAGATATTCAGAACAACCGGCCGGGATTCAAGCCCCGACCTGTCCCGTCATTGAAAATTGTGACTATATTATCATAACATTGAGTGTTGCGGGTCTTACGACAATAAATAACCCGGAATGGTTTAATCTGATGATTTATCCCTGTTTATTTTTCATCCACTATCCCCGTTAGTAGGTTACACTCCCTCTAATTACTCTCCCCTAGGATTAAACTTTAAATAATCCTCTTATCGATACTCACCCGCTTCGGTGGCCGCATGGTCTAAGGCGTCACTTTCGCTATAGATTAGACTGCCGATGAAAGGGAGATAGTGGTTCGATCCGGTCGGATATACTGAGGGTGGTTTTTATTAAATCTCCCAATTTCTCACCACGCAAATGCGGATACACTTCCTTTGAATTCAACTTACCTCATCCATAATCATTTTGCGTAATTGGTACATAGGCACACAGTCCGAACGGGTAGTAGGACACGACGATAAGAAAAGTATTCGAACTAATATCGGCATATGCCTATGTTGTTGCAAACTGGAGGCCTACTGTGGATACTTTACCTGAGTTCCCTCGCTCCACCATTTACCTGAGTTCCCTCGCTCCACCATTTACCTGAGTTCCCTCGCTCCACCATTTACCTGAGTTCCCTCGCTCCACCATTTACCTGAGTTCCCTCGCTCCACCATTTACCTGAGTTCCCTCGCTCCACCATTTACCTGAGTTCCCTCGCTCCACCATTTACCTGAGTTCCCTCGCTCCACCATTTACCTGAGTTCCCTCGCTCCACCATTTACCTGAGTTCCCTCGCTCCACCATTTACCTGAGTTCCCTCGCTCCACCATTTACCTGAGTTCCCTCGCTCCACCATTTACCCGAGTTCTCTCGCTCCACCATTTACCCGAGTTCCTTCGCTCCACCATTTACCGACTTTATGTCAGTCAGAGTGACAAAGCAAGTGCTATATAGACTCTTAGTGGCTGCTCACTCCTATAAAATTAATGATTATAATGAAAGAAACTCTTGTTTGAGAACAATGATGGTTCATTAAAATAAAACATATGAACTAGTATTATTTGATGATACGAATCAGCTCAAGCTGAAATTATTGCTGAAACAATGTGGCTATAATGATTGTTCCAATCAACTCAATATGATGACGTGCTTTCTCTTTTTTATCCATACAAGGATTATTTACGACTAAATCTAAACAATTGGAGTGAAGAGGACAAAATTAAATAACTTAGATAGCGGAAATAGAGGACCCAGGGCACCCGGACCTCCCTTTCATTGGTCACCAAATGATGTAAGGACACACACACACAGACACACACACACAGACACACACACACACACACACACTTGTTGCTCCTCTCACTCTCATTGACATGTCACTTTGTTTAGCTCACTACACTAGACAACACATAGTACTAACTGTTGACAGTATCACTAGGCTGTGACATGTCGGCATATCTCACGAATGGGATTGGAATGTCACAATTTGTGTCACCCTAATTACAGGCGAACTTTCATAGAACCAACTTTTTATCAAATAAACACTTTTTGTTCAACCAACATTGATAACATTTAAATTTATTTTTAGTAGTGTTGTACAGACAAGCCTATTAATAATATATATTGAAAGTGGCAAATGAAGATCATATGGCTTGGCGTATAGATACGGGAAAGTAGATCTAGTAGTTTTTCTAAAACCCGCTTCAGTGGCCGAATAGTCTAAGGCGTTACTCTCGCAATGAACTGTACTGTCGATGAGGGGTAAATTGGGGTTCGAATCCCAGTCAGGTGTAATGAGGGTTACTTATCATGAGTGGTGTTTCACTCTCCCTCCACGCAAATGTGGGTACATTTCTTCTAAATGTAACCTACCTCATCACATTAGCTTTACTCGCGATGCGGGCTCAGCAATATTCCATCACTAGCACGAGTGGCCTTCCTAGCCTCATCTCGCTTTCTGTGCTACGAACCTGCCTCACAGTTGACAATTGACGGTACTCCTAGAAGAACCTGCCTCACAGTTGACAATTGACGGTACTCCTAGAAGAACCTGCCTCACAGTCGCCAATTGACGGTACTCCTAGAAGAACCTGCCTCACAGTCGCCAATTGACGGTACTCCTAGAAGAACCTGCCTCACAGTCGCCAATTGACGGTACTCCTAGAAGAACCTGCCTCACAGTCGCCAATTGACGGTACTCCTAGAAGAACCTGCCTCACAGTCGCCAATTGACGGTACTCCTAGAAGAACCTGCCTCACAGTCGCCAATTGACGGTACTCCTAGAAGAACCTGCCTCACAGTCGCCAATTGACGGTACTCCTAGAAGAACCTGCCTCACAGTCGCCAATTGACGGTACTCCTAGAAGAACCTGCCTCACAGTCGCCAATTGACGGTACTCCTAGAAGAACCTGCCTCACAGTCGCCAATTGACGGTACTCCTAGAAGAACCTGCCTCACAGTCGCCAATTGACGGTACTCCTAGAAGAACCTGTCTCACAGTCGCCAATTGACGGTACTCCTAGAAGAACCTGTCTCACAGTCGCCAATTGACGGTACTTCTAGAAGAACTTTGTCAAAAACTCATCACTCACGAACGCACACTGGGGCCGGATCCCGAAAAGCTGGCCAAAATACGAAAACTCTATTCAATTTGTATGAAATTCAGTACATGGGGGTTTTCAAGGTCGTTGATTACGAAACCGAGGTCAGAATTTAAAAAAAATTATGGACCTATTATGGCGGTTTTAAATTCATAAAAGTTAACTAACGTATGAGAGTGTTATTTATTTTGTACGAAACTTGGTATCCAGGGGTTTTCGAGGTCGTTTATTACGAAACCGAGGTCATAATTGAAAAATAATAAAATGAGGGATCCAATATGGTGAACATTAATGTTTAAACACATAAAATTTATTAACCAGGAAAAATGTAATATGTAACAAAATAAAATATTTACTAGAAGAACATAAACGTTTATATATTTAAACCATAACCTTTAAAGCCTATAACCCAATAACCCACGAAACCGGGGGAAAACTTACTGTTTGTTGAAATTATACACTAGAATTATAAAAACCATAAAATTTTATTCCAACCCAATAATATAATACTGTACGTAACCGGGTGGAACTATTATTTTTTTAAATGAAATATTTAAACAATAAAAGCCATCAACTTTTAAATTAAATAATTTTGTAACCCACAAAACCAAGAGAAATCAATTTAAGGATAAAACTTTATAAATAGGGGAGAGTGGGGCAAAGTTAACATAATAATTAATAATAATAATAATAATAATTTTAGCCTTTAATTTTTTTTAAATTGACATTTTATTTAAATAGTAGATTAATTTAGAAATGATTTGAAAACTACTAATTTTTTTGTAATACTTCATTCTTCTTATAATCGACACTGTAACATTTAAAAAAAAATCATTCAAAGTCAAAATTCAACATTTGCAATGTTTTGTACAAAAATGATTTTATATAATTGTAGTCTCAATTTAAGTGACACTACAATTTTATTAGATAATTATTATGTAGATTAAAAAAAAATATGCCTGCGATAATCAAACCGGGAACAAATGAACATGACCAGCACCTAGTCCAATCGACCATGGATTTGGGACTGTAATCAGTTTATTCGTAAGCGGCTTAAATTATTCATATAGAAAAATATTTTATCGTTATATTTTGTTACACATTATGTTATTTATATTAAAAAAATATTTTACATGTTTTTACCTTAACGATTAAAATATGTAAGTATCTTTTAATATAATTTATTAACGCGTATTTGTAATTATTTTGATCAAAACCTACTCTTAAACCACAATGACAGCTAATGGCAGCTGGTTTTTTATATATTTTACGAAACAATGATATAAATTACAAATTAGAACAAGTTTCGTTGCAGAACTCTGCGGAACTTATAACTTCTTCTCTAATTTATTTAACACGTTCGCATGTAATTTTTCATTATTTTTTATTAAAAATATTGTTAAACTATTAACTTATATTTACACAAACAATAATAATAATAATAATAATATAAATGATAATATTCTTCCTACTTTCAACAGAAAAGTTCATTTTACAGAATTAAAATTGATGAACTTTACGAATTTCTGAACATAACGTTATTTATCTCTCTTGTGTGGTTCAGAATCTACTCGTGCGAAGGTCACCTTGAAACTAAATTTTAACCACCAGGTTTACATAGTCAACCCCTTCTAACTGTGCCATTAGACACTTCAAATATCAAACCCTACACTTTAAATCCGCTAAAATTTTTTAACTTTTGGCCAGCTTTTCGGGATTTGGCCCCATTGTTGAACGGTTTGGCTATGGAAGCCGACATGGTTCATTTGACTGACAAACCACACTGCAGTGTGGATACAAGAGCTTGGTTCGTACCCTCCACACACGTGCGCGCCGATAGTGAGTACCCTCCACACACGTGCGAGCCAATAGTGAGTACCCTCCACACACGTGCGAGCCTGTGAAGGGTTGCCAGGGTAACCAGGCTGCCTGTGAAGGTAACCAGGCTGCCTGTGAAGGTAACCAGGCTGCCTGTGAAGGTAACCAGGCTGCCTGATGGCTTATACTGGTGTGGCTTATACTGGTGTGGCTTATACTGGTGTGGCTTATACTGGTGTGGCTTATACTGGTGTGGCTCATACTGGTGTGGCTCATACTGGTGTGGCTCATACTTGATAAGAAAATGTGCTCAACTTCCTTCAACACACCTGGCTGGGATTTGAATCCCGACCTCGTCACCGGTAAATCAGACTAGACGCCTACTTACTGCCACGGATAATAAATAAACTGTTTTGTTCTGAGACTATAAGCCAGCGTCAATACTTTAGTTGCGTGTAGACAGTTTCANTGCCTGTGAAGGTAACCAGGCTGCCTGTGAAGGGCTGCCTGTGAAGGTAACCAGGCTGCCTGTGAAGGGCTGCCTGTGAAGGGTTCTCATTGACTAGATTCCCATGAGCAGTAAAAGGAGCAGAACCTATGAATGGCTGGTCAAATGGGTACCTAGTAGGTGAAATCATAACACAGCTTCAGTTTTAACAATCTCTGTGCTGATGACGGGAAGGTTGGAGTTCGAATTCCGGTCTGGTCTTCTGAGGGTGTTTTTTCCTAAATAGTTCCCCACTCTCCCTCAGTGCAAATTTGGGTGCATTACCTATAAAATGCTTCCATTCTCATTCCTACCCCAGATATATTCGTATAACTTGAAGAGGTAGTAAAAATACATGGTAATCGTAACATACAAGCTTTGGTTACCTTGACAACACTTGATGACATTGTATCTCTGGTATTCTCCTGGTGTTTGCCGCGACGCCCGCTCAAAGTCGTGAAATGTCGTGAAATGTCGCCGCACTAACTTTCACCTCGTCTTGGTGAGGAAGTCATCACCCAGCTCTCGCTTGGTCCATCGCGTGGCCGCCATTTCTACCGGATACAAACGTAAAGCAATTTGATATTGTCTCTCGAGAAAGTTTAGTTCTTTTCCTCACAGGATTAACAAATAATCGAATGTTTGGTTAATGTTAACCAGCAATGTCGTGACAAAAATTCTTATTTAGAGGGCTGTTCTTAGCAACCTTTTCCCCTTGACGGCACACTAAAGATATTACAGATCTCGTGGCACACCACCACATTGAGTGTTCCTGTATTAGCTCTAGCAAGGAATCGTTTTTCCTTTCGGGGAATGTTTTAATCAGCAATCATTTCTGGTTATTTTAACAGTATATATATATATATTTGGGAAATACATTTTAATAGCTAATAAATAAGTTAATAGTTAAATCCGCTAAAAACTTGTTTTGTGTACATATACTGGTGTAGCTTATACTGATGTAGTTTATACTGGTGTGGCTTATACTGGTGTAGCTTATACTGGTGTGGCTTATACTGGTGTAGCTTATACTGGTGTAGCTTATACTTGTGTAGCTTATACTTGTGTAGCTTATACTGATGTGGCTTATACTGGTGTGGCTTATACTGGTGTGGCTTATACTGGTGTGGCTTATACTGGTGTGGCTTATACTGGTGTGGCT
>CABFWB010009172.1:0-14165 GCA_902151455.1 Timema bartmani
AGGCTCCAGCATGTGTTTTGACTGTTCATGATATCAGTTTGGTGAATGATGTGAAGGCTCCAGCATGTGTTTTGACTGTTGAAAGGGCTCTTTTGGTCTAATCGGTTTGGGAACTTCTGTCTAATGGGGTCAAGTACAGAGGGAATATGGAGGGCAAATTAGAGGCTTGCGAGCTTGAAAGTAATCACGTGCATGCACACTTTTAGCTGGCCAACTAACTTATTACAACTGGTAGGTAGTGTTGACAATACCGCGAGAAATAATTATCTTTGTTACTTTGGAATCGGGATTTAAATTAAAAATACCTTCAATTTTTATGACATTTAAAGTTATTCCCGAATTTTTTATACGTCCATATAGAATGTTTCTATATAATTTGACTGCTCCTGTAAAGTGATATTTCTACAAGAAACATTTTTTTTTCCCGACTATGGACTGGCTCTTAGCTTGACAATAACAAACTGTCATGTGGATGGGGCTACATTCGTTTATTTGTTTCATGTTTCGTATGATTCACAACCTTTTATACCTCAAGAACCGAAGAGAAATGGCCCAGACTTCCCTTTCTCACTGGTCTTGAAGGGAAGAAGGTAAGAGCCCCTTTCTTCCCACATTCCCCCCACTCAGTCGGCTATCACTGCTTCAACTATAATAGTTCTGTTCTTACTATAGTTGGATTAGCTCAATCTGCGCTCCAGTGGTCAAAGGTCCTGGGTTCAATCTCTGGTGTCTCCTAAATTCATATGTGAAGCAGTGGGTCTGTAACAGGGTCAAACTCGGACTCGTGAGGACAGACTAAGTAGTTACTTGCACAAATAAGTAGCAGCTCTGGTCTAGAAAATTGAGGTTAACATATGGAGGGCTCGTTGTGATGACCACATGATACCCTCTATCCCCACATGTTGACACTATCATCGCTAACGGTGGCGGCCGCTCGGTCAGTCCAACTCACTTGTGGGCTTACACCATGGAGCTTTTTTTCCAAATATTACATTCTTTTAGGCACTGACTAATACTATTTTATATTTCGGACACAAGGTTGGCCAACCTGGGGCTCAAACATGTGGCTACAGGAATGTATTCGTGACCGGATAGATTTCAAAGAACCTTTACTAGAAAATATCTATGTCTCGATATATGGTTTAGTTTTGATAAAATCTCTATGTATGACTCCAGTACCAAGTCAGGAATAGTTTGATTATGTTGACAGCCACTTCATCAACCCTCGTTTTTATCGGACACGTAACAAACCTAGTTGGCAAACTCAATCCTCGAGGGATTCACTTTCCAATCAACAGTATTGCACTGGCTCCATGTGCTGTGTTCTGGAGACAAACATATGTCATAGATACCAACACAACTGTCATAATTATTGAAAATATCGGCTGTCCTGTTATTTCAACATCACAAACTGGTGCGGCCCAACAAATCTGGGCTCTAAACAGAACACCAACTTAAACTAACACATCGTGGCCGTGACAAGAAAATAATCTCGGAACTAAACCTCAAACTACAATCATAACTTGGTGAAATAGTCAAGTTACTAAACATAACAACCGTTCACTTTTTTATACTAACATTAAAGTTGACAATTTGCTATAGTTTTTTGTAGTTAATAAAATGGGATATAGTTTCGCTACTAAAAAGTTACGGTATTTTAAATCCACCATCTTGTAAAAATAGCGCCCTAAAACATACTTTTTTAAATAATTTCTTGAACCATTTATTTACATCAAAGTGTTTGTTAAAATAAAACATGAAGAGGAGAGTCTTGTTTTCAAAACATGTTCTAGTAGTTTCCTTAGTAATCGTGACCGTTCTAGTACAATCTCACAGTGTAACGTCTCGAGTTTCATTACTATTTGTCGAGCTTTCCTTCAGATTATTTTATCATCACGCCCAGGCCATGTTAGGTTTGAGGACTATTTTCCTATTTTACCCAGGCTACGTTAAGTTTGGGGACTATTTGCCTACTTTACCCAGGCTACGTTAAGTTCGGGGATTGTTTTTATATGTTACCCCTATTCTCCGGTGGGGGCGCTAAAAAGCAACCCTGCTCAGACGCAAAATATACCTCGGGGAGTCCCTGGCCACAAACACCTGTTCCTTCTTTACATACTTGCAATGCCATTAGCGTTATTTTCTTGCGAGGCAGACACGTCTGTTGTTTGTTGAGGCGGTGGAATTTCCATTGACAAAGGAAGTAGTTTATGAGCAACGTTAACAAGATCTTCTTGTCGTGTGTGTTTGCTATGTGACCTCTGGGAGTGAAGGTGGAAGGTGAGTCTCGAAATGTTCGCCATATTGAAGCCTCCCTCTCGAGGTGGACTTAACCTCAGGTCATATCTCGTCGTGATGTTTTAAGATGGGGAATGGAAATGTAAGAATACAAAATGTGATGGTTGGTTTGGTTTCTGTGACACACTGGGAATGGAGAAAGACTAGGGACACTAGTTCCATCCCCGTGGCACTAGGGTAGTTCGGATCTCATATACTACATCAATATCCTACACGGGATAGCCACAGATCTACATTAATAGGTTAGGAATAAAGAAAATAGAGTCTTAGAAGAAATGTACTAATTTTTTTTTTCAATTTAAAGAAGAAAACTATTTTTTAAATACCTTCAGTACACCCAATCGGGATTTGAACCCTCACCTCTCCATCACTGGTAGTTCCATATATTTCAAGAGTGACAACTTACACATTTTAGTAGAAATAATTAAAAGTTACTTCAGTCAAATACAATTTTCTTAGTAGATAAAAGTACTTGTTAATTTTGTTGGTCATACGTCATAATCTGAGCCCCATGGGTAATATAGATGGATAGGTTATTTGGACCCACCCCTCTTTTCCTAGAAACTAGCGCACACAAAGCTGACGTGTTTATCTAATTAACGCTAGCTACAGTGTGTAATTACAGTTATGCACCTAAGGGGCTTAGAACCAGTCCCCCTTCTACATGACCTCTGACCTAATTTGTTCTCACTCCTTGTAGTCTTATCCCGAAATATCGCGGTCTGCCTCACTGGTGGTTTCCAATATTGGAACGTTCCATTGGTAAGGCTAGCAGGTGAGAATGTTTGCTTACACCTTTCCTTGGCTCCAACTATCAGACATTAAGGGCCGTTGTTGGTCTTGGAGCCTCCCAATCTTCACGAATGTTCAATGTCGCTCGACCAGTCTCTGTACCTCAGAAAACTGTCTGATTTATTCGGGGGAGGCAAATACTTGCAAAGTTTCATATAAACTATTAGAGAATTGCTGTGTGGTGCAAGCATATTTCTATAAACATAGACATCTAGTAGCATACACTGTCTGTTAGTGATCACCTAACTGATTTAATCTATGATATAATTAGTCAGAAATATTGTATAATTATATATTCTATAGGTATGTATTATTATTTACTAAAGAGAGGATACATTGGACGACTCCTTCCGACTGGTTAAGCATGTTTTCATTGATAATAAAGTGCATTATGGGTCTTAGTCAAGCTTGTAGCACACAAACACTCAGCTGAGATTTCTTTCAGACACTATTTTTTGCAATAGCGTATGTTCAAAAGTATAATCAATAAATAGTTTGTCAGGTTTGTTAAGGAAAAAAAGTAACAGTAGTCACTTAGTTTTACTTATCAATGATGGTTTACTCAGTATTTAGATGTTGACTTATTTATAACACTTTCATAAACTAAATTAAATTATTTTGAAATCTTAAAATGAATTATCAATATTTGCAAATAATTCAAAATAATATCTTAATATAATCAAAATCAGTACTGGTATACATATTTATAATGATGGTATATTATAATTTAATAATAGGCCCGAATCAAAGGGGTTAATGATGTCCATATTTAAAAACAAAGCAAAAATGACTTGACCTGAAATAACACAAAGCAACTCAACTTAAATAATTGATAAAACTCATAAAAGAGACAATAGATTATAAAAATAGATGGGAAACTATTTCGAAAATATTTCAATTATTAAATTTGCATCTAGCTGAGTTAGTTTTAACTTATTTAGAGCCAACCTGCCACATTATTTATATATTTAAATAAAATGTAATTATTGTTGTTTACAGCTTAGGCCCATATAAAATGATCAAGAATATGCAAACTAGTTCAAATTAATTATTTTAATGTTTCGAGAACAAAATTAATACAAATCACCGAAAAACATCTATACAATTCTTACATATGCAAATAGGATTTGATTAACTTCGTAGATGAAAACCACCACTCAATTTCAGAAGTAATCATAGGAATAGTTTCAAGAATTTGAAATACTTTAATGATTTATTTAAATGTAGCGTTCAATACAACACTAATTATAAAATTTAATGTTTTCAAGGAGCCAGCCATATTTTATTCTGTTATTTCCGACCTCCAGTAAAAAACTTAAAGCTCTGTCATAAAATATTTTTGATCAATCATTGTAAATGAACTGCAAAACTTGTTATTATAATCTACAGGAAGACCATTTTTATATTCATTGATGTGTTCGGACTGAGATATATTTGCTCCATACAGATTGTTTTAGGATACAAAGAAATATTTTATTTGAACTACAAATGTATCACAAAATTCCTTTGCCAATAAATTTAAATTCTTATCATTCGGTAGTTGCCTTTTTCTAGTCGTAAGTCTTCCGGCGAAAATCTCAACTTTTCTTCTTGTCTATTAAACATAGAGGGTAGCTTATTTCACGAGTTAATTACCACCTCTCCAATTGCACGAGTTAATTATCACCTCTTTACTTGCACGAGTTAATTATCACCTCTCTACTTGCACGAGTTAATTATCACCTCTCTACTTGCACGAGTTAATTATCACCACTCCAATTGCACGAGTTAATTACCACCTCTCACACTTGCACGAGTTAATTACCACCTCTCCACTTGCACGAGTTAATTATCACCTCTCCACTTGCACGAGTTAATTACCACCTCTCCGCTTGCTCGCATTAAAATGAATTACCTGTGACGGAGACGTCAAGGTTCAAATCCTGTCTGATTACAACATCTCTCTCAACGCAATTTCTGGTTCATTTCCCTCGAGACAACTTTTATCATCCCTGCTCCTTAGATTAGGACGTCAAATAGAGTTTCTTTGATTGAGATCATAAAAATACCGGTACATCGTGTAGGGCACATCCTATGCCCAAATAACCGACTGAATGGTCAGTCATGGGAACACAAAATGACTCTGTAGGTATTATAGCACCCGCGGGTACCGCTTCAGGGACTAATGCAATCAAGACTCTAGAGGCATAATATTTTTTCAAAGTCAGCGAAAACAATACATATGAAAAGGTCTAGAATTATTGGAACGGCGCTCTTAATCAGGAGAGAGTTGGAAATGATTGTTCACTTCAGGATCATCAATTTCCTCGGAGGGCTGACATGTCAGCGATAGCATTGTTCTCATGTGTCATTGCAGATCAACACCAACACACAGGCGTGAAAAACACTAGGAACCGTTAACTGAGCTAGGATTGAGGGCTATTCAATTCTCTGTGTTGGTCCGCATCAACCCAAATATACAGTGGCGTGTCGTGGAATATTGCAAGGGAAGTAGACCTTGTTAAAACTGTATCTGTGATACGTTCTCGCCAACTGACACTATTTTACTTTTCGTGCTGAAACTCATATCTTGGACTAGAGCTGACACTATTTTAACTTTCGTGCTGAAACTCATATCTTGGACTAGAGCTGAAACTATTTTAACTTTCGTGCTGAAACTCATATCTTGGACTAGAGCTGACACTATTTTACCTTTCGTGCTGAAACTCATATCTTGGACTAGATCTGACACTATTTTAACTTTCGTGCTGAAACTCATATCTTGGAATAGAGCTGACATTATTTTAACTTTCGTGCTGAAACTCATATCTTGGACTTTATCTGATACTGTTTTAACCTTCGTGCTGAAACTCGTACCTAGGCATTGTTTAATGTTGCAAACAAATGGCGCATCTTGTTTCCCGGGTAAAATGTCACTTTAAATATCCACATATCTCCAGCTCTGATCGTATCTCCGCAAGTATCTGAGATACAAAATAGCTTATAATTGAGAATTTTCAGTGCTACTAAAAATAAAATATTATTAATTTTCTACGTCACGAACTGATATGTGAAGGTTATGTATTGATGGGTCCTGATTTGCCACATACAGACTCAATATAGCAACAACTGGTGAAAGATGGCTCTCAGAACTAGAAGAGCCAAGATGGCTCGCTCACTGGTAGAGCATTGGCAAGCAAGGCCCAGGTCCTGGGTTCTATACCGGTGTCCGAGTTGGAATTTTTCACTTTATAAAAAATATTATTCGAAATATGTATTTTTATAAAAATAATTGTTTCCTATCTAACAACAAATATATTATTAATGGAGGTCTTGAAAATGGGAGTTGATTGGTACGCTCTTTGTTGAACAGAGATTTTACTCTTCTCTCAAGATGTTTCTGTAACAATGTATATTATTTCATTTACTAGTTTTTAAGCCTGTGTATGACAGGCTGCGGACATAATTTCAATTTGTAGATGCATGAAAGGCTTGGCGTCACTGTCGCAATATATTGGACTGCCATTGACGGAAATATCGGGGTTTGAATCACGGTGTGCTGTACTGAGGGTGGTTTTCCACTTCTCTTCACGCAAATGTGGGTACACTCCCACCAAAATTATTTCCCTAACTCACTAGCTTAATAATTACAAATTTTAGATTACATTATTTAATGTCACTAGAAAACAAATTTGAGGGAATTAGTGGGATTGAAAACACTAACAAATATATTCTGACACTTTAGCTAAGGTGGTAGCGTGTCTACCTTCTTAGCTCAGGGTTCTGGATTCAATTCCCGGTATGGCCAAATAATTAATCATCGAAAAAATTTGGGTTATTCCCTTTCACCTTGAGAATTAATGGCCGGGGGACAAGATGTTGTGTCTATTCTAAAATTAAATTAATGTATGAGTCTTGCACTAATATAACCAGTCAGTTTATAAAGTGCACAAAATAAAAAACAAAGAATTGAGGTTATGTATCTAAATCTTGGCACAGTAGCTTGTCTGTTGCTCGTGTTATAATGGTCATTACTACATTACTACACCGTTGCTAGAACTACCCTTTCTACCGTGATCTTACGATACCAGTGTATCTGACACTAAGCGTGTTGCTATTGCATGCCGGTTAAAATAAACATCAGAGAGTGGTTGTTTAATCTCCATAGTAGGCAACGTACAGAAGGCTAAGTACATTTTAACACGCCAACTCATGAAAAATAAAAATAAAAACAAACCGATTAAAATCTAATTCATTCTGATTACTGGGAATTTTGCAGTGTATATTTTTCCTCGCAATTCCTCCCTCCCCCCCCTCATGAAATAACGGAACTATTGTTATCACCACATTCAGTGGCGTGTCACGTCCCATTTAACGACGACGTTCAATATCTCGGAGTCAGGAAAGGTGCTGTAGTCATGACCTTGCGGGAGACATTGTTTCGGCTCTGGCTAAGCTCACGGCGGATTTGACACACAACACCTTACACGCTGCTTTACGCCTGTCGTAAATCATATTTTCAATTCTACTCCCTTTTCTCTCTGGTTTGCTCTCTCCTCGGCAATATCTTGTAGGAAGAAACCAAGATTGGTCCACGATGTTGGCTGTTTGTTTCTCTGACCGCTGAATTCATCTCAAACCATTTTGTGGCTTTTTAATATACGGTGTGGGTAGTATTTCGCGGATACGGACATTATCAGCGGCAATCAACTAAACACACGTAAAGTGCTGGGATTTGGTAATGGCCACTGGAGCATCTAACAGCCGGTCTGGAGCGGGGGAAGGCATTGCTGGGGCTACCAGATCTTTGGGATTCCCACAGATACCATCTGTTTCTTGACACGGTTTTAGATGAGCTGCTGTTGTGTGACAGAGAATATGGTATAAGTGTGACGGCACTACATCACACTATGGGACACAAAATAGGGCACACTATGGGGTACAAGTATGGCTGGTGACAACTTAATTAAGTCCACCCCAACCGATGGACCAGTCGTGAAATGTCCCCCAAGCTCACCGGACCCCACACCACCCAACCTTGTTCTTGTGGGGTCACCTCAAAGCACTGGTGTACCCACCTGAGGACCTAACGCAGTCACCCGAGGACATTGTGACACGAATACGTGAGTTGACGTCAACAAGCTCTGCTTCACGCATGCTGAGCCCATTCACCGTTTGGAGCAACTATTGAACACCTACTGTGGAGGATCAACCATTGGACACCTACTGTGGAGGACTAACCATTGAACACCTACTGTGGAGGATCAACCATTGGACACCTACTGTGGAGGACTAACCATTGAACACCTACTGTGGAGGATCAACCATTGGACACCTACTGTGGAGGATCAACCATTGGACACCTACTGTGGAGGATCAACCATTGGACACCTACTGTGGAGGATCAACCATTGGACACCTACTGTGGAGGATCAACCATTGGACACCTACTGTGGAGGATCAACCATTGGACACCTACTGTGGAGGATCAACCATTGGACACCTACTGTGGAGGATCAACCATTGGACACCTACTGTGGAGGATCAACCATTGGACACCTACTGTGGAGGATCAACCATTGGACACCTACTGTGGAGGATCAACCATTGGACACCTACTGTGGAGGATCAACCATTGGACACCTACTGTGGAGGATCAACCATTGGACACCTACTGTGGAGGATCAACCATTGGACACCTACTGTGGAGGATCAACCATTGGACACCTACTGTGGAGGATCAACCATTGGACACCTACTGTGGAGGATCAACCATTGGACACCTACTGTGGAGGATCAACCATTGGACACCTACTGTGGAGGATCAACCATTGGACACCTACTGTGGAGGATCAACCATTGGACACCTACTGTGGAGGATCAACCATTGGACACCTACTGTGGAGGATCAACCATTGGACACCTACTGTGGAGGATCAACCATTGGACACCTACTGTGGAGGATCAACCATTGGACACCTACTGTGGAGGATCAACCATTGGACACCTACTGTGGAGGATCAACCATTGGACACCTACTGTGGAGGATCAACCATTGGACACCTACTGTGGAGGATCAACCATTGGACACCTACTGTGGAGGATCAACCATTGGACACCTACTGTGGAGGATCAACCATTGGACACCTACTGTGGAGGATCAACCATTGGACACCTACTGTGGAGGATCAACCATTGGACACCTACTGTGGACTAACATATATGTTTAATGTCAGTTTCAGGCAAATAACACTTCTCTAACTTTAATGTCGTTTTTCTCAAAAGGTATGGGAAGAACGTTTTTTTTGTTGTTGCAAAGAGTGTGTTTGTCTTATATTTACCCACTCAATAATGTGGTACTATCCGTATCAGCTAATTAATACTCACTCTGTATAATGAAGACTTATTCAAAAGTAAAATGTGTAGTATTAAAAACTAAACAATTAGCAGCACACTCGGAAAATTAGTTTGGTCAGTAAATGATCCAAAATATAGTATGAGTCTACATGTTAATGTTCAAAATTACTGTCTTGACATAACGTATTTCTTCTTTCTATAAAATGGTGAAAACGATCCTCTTAGTAATTAACATACAATTATAAGGGCCAATAACCCAATACATATTGCTTAGGGATGATTTATAAATAATTCATTTCATTTAGTTTATTTATAGAAGTAATTATATTTTAAAATCAAATTATCTCAATATGGTTTATAAGCTATCCCTTCATGATGCATTAAAAAGTGAATACAATAACCAATATGGTACTGTCTGTGTAACTTTATAAGTTTCACCAATTATTTTAGGCAACAACTGTGATAAAAACACGATTAATTACTTCAGAGCTCTAAAAATAAAATATAGTATATAATTGTAATCACGTATTAGTAGTGTCAAGTTGCGATTTCAGCTACATCATCTAAGGAAAAGATATAACGTGGCATTAATATTTGCCTGGAGAGAGAACGATAAACGAGGTAACAGAAATGTGTTGGAACCGAACCAGTGTCTTAGAATCAGTTACACCATATTATCTTTGAGCAGCTCTGTGAGTGAATACGTGACAGTACACTCACCTCACAAATATTGATCACAAGGAAAGACAGAGTCTGTGGAGCAACTAGGGTGTGAATTAATTACCAAAGTTGAGGAGAGGGAACCAAATAAGGGCTCTTTGCTTCCATTAGCAATATAACCTTCCATCTGAATACATGAATACATATATATCAGCATCTGTAAGAGGACTTCCGAAACCATTTTATGGTTTTACATCCTAATGGTTAATATAGTATTCAAATCTAAATTTGACCTTAAAGCAATTTGTGTTGAAGGTTGAACGTATTTATCAACTTTAAGGTGAGAAACTCAATAGATTTTCACGTTGTATATTTTTATTTGGGGTGTCATGGATTTTGTTACTTATAGATACAATTATGTTCTTAAAAACTAGAACTTAAAGTAGAGTTTGATTTCCTTCGGTTGCAATAAGAAAATATTAACAGCCCCTTTGACGAACATTAAACCAGTGATAAATCTTTAATATATTTAAACCTCATCTGAGCCTGTTGAGAATCATCAGAATTATTCTTTGTCTAAAATAAATATCTTTATTTGTTCTGAGTTCGGGCTCATCACGAAAGTTTTCATGTCTATTTTAAAGCATAATGATTCAAAAATGTGCATATTTAACCTTGTGTGAAGTCTTAATGATGTGGTATTAGATAAAATTAGTATAAATATATCAACAGAATCATTTAAATAGCCATGAATAAATATTACATTACTGCGTGCTGCTTTGATTAACAATTCTTTAGGTTATTTGATCTGGCTACATTGAAATAAATTGGTTTTAGGCAGAGGCTTGACAAGAATGTTCTAGTAAACTATTCAATATGCCATTTGTTGAGGAAAAGCAGTGCTCCCCCTTTCACACAATTACTATATACCTTTACAATCTACTGAGAACCAGGAAACACTTCCAAAGGGTGTTCTCTATGAATACTGAAAACCAGGAAACACTTCCAAAGGGTGTTCTTGTAAGACCCTAATTCCCTGTTAATCATAGATCCCAATTATGATTGTAGCCCCTATTTCAAGGACTGCCAAAACTTACGTTATAACTTTATGGCTCTTGTAGAGTGAAGATACACATGAATATATGAATGTATACCTATTCTAGCTCCAGTCTAGCTACAGTTCATAAACTCATGTTAGTTCTCAACCAGTAACTCAGCTTTATCCAAGTAGGTATACCATGCAAAATGAAGCTTGTTAATATGTTACCACAAAGTGGTTGAAAATGAAAACTTGCCAATTTGCTCAATTGGTATTTCCAGGCTATGACACGGCTTCTACTATTCACTGCACGAATATTCGCCACATAATACTTGGCATGCCTGGGCACGCCCCTTCATATGATATGATATGATATGAT
Organism: Timema bartmani; assembly: GCA_902151455.1. Taxonomy (NCBI): domain Eukaryota; kingdom Metazoa; phylum Arthropoda; class Insecta; order Phasmatodea; family Timematidae; genus Timema; species Timema bartmani. The sequence goes on from CABFWB010009172.1 coordinate 11,505, forward strand.
ATGGTGTGATGTGATGTGATGTGATGTGATTTGGTGTGATATGATATGATATGATATAATATGATATGATATGATATGATATGATATTATATGATATGATATGATATGATATGATATATGATATGATATATGATATGATATATGATATGATATATGATATGATATATGATATGATGTGATGTGATTTGGTGTGATATGATATGATATGATATAATATGATATGATATGGTGTGATATGATATGATATGATATGGTGTGATATGATATGATATGATATGATATGATATGATGTGATGTTATGTGATGTGATGTGATGTGATGTGATGTGATGTGATTTGGTGTGATATGATATGATATGAAGAGGTGTGCACAGACATGTATTCAGTCCCGTGGGGGACATTTCCAGCATCTGTTATAGGAAGAACTGCTACATAGGTACAGTATGTGATACTTTACCGCACAGTAGATGTTGGAACACCCTCTATAAATGAACATCATTATAAGGATTGTTTTAAACACATGTTTTCATATTCGCCTCGATTGCGAATAACTTCTGTGTCAACATTCATTGCTAAATTATTTCTTTAAGGGCTTTGGTTTCAGGATGCGATCACAAATTAAAAGTAAAAGAAAAACCTTACATTTTGACCTAAACATTAAATAAATTGGTAATGCGTCTTTCTACGGATCTAAGTGAACCTATTTCGATTTTTGACACGAAAAAATATGTACAATTAATAAAATTAGGTCATCTTCTCTTATCACATGGATACATAAACACTTAGAGGACAGGATGTTATGCCTATTTTAGAACTTGATTAAATTAGTAATGTGCGTGCTGCATAGCTAATTGATTTAGAAACAATCACATAAAACATCTAACTGAGATTGCTAATAGTCTACCAACATTCAAGTCTCGTATTCGAACTCATCCTTGATCAATTTGCTTCTCTCTGGACGCAAATTAAACTCGTCAATCAAACAAGAGAAGTATGATTAGTAATACCATAGCAGAATATGACACTGGATGTGGAGCTCGGGTCAGAGATGATGATATATTCTACTATGGCTGTGAGGCATGTTTCAATATTCACTACGACAAGCTTGGTGTCGTTAACCTGCTACAAGTTAGGCAATACAGCTGTAATTTGAATTAATCTCCCTGTCATTGTTTAGGCTAGTTAAAACCATTAATATGGTTCAAAAATCAATCATCGCATTATTTAGTAATATTTGATATTAATATATTTTTTAAAGAACTTACTTTAACCACAGTACCACCCCAAGCGCCCTTTTTAAATTCTTTACCACATTTTTTACGGCGCTAAACGCAAAAGGAAGTGTTTTAAATCTAACATAGTTATGGAGGTATTAAACTAACTCATGGTTTTAATTTGCTAGTTTAACTTTGCGTTGGTCACTTCAATATTTCGTTAGTTAACACTTAATAATTATCACGATTTTGTTTAGACATTGGTTTCAGGGGCTTATGTGCAATTTGGTTTTGTTACAGCTGAAAATATTTCACAAACAAGATATAGTTTCCACTATCAACACGAAGCGGGGTAAACAGCTAAGCTAGGTTACGTCAAAAGGTTTGTGTAAATAAATCGTGGTTATTATTGTCGGCTTACGATCGATGGTCGAGTCCTGTCATTATACAGAACAGAGAACACTCGCTAATAGAAATATTACTGATGCATGCTCGTGCAAAACCGCCAGTGCTGATATTCCGACAGATACAATGTTCGTGTAATATTACAAATATTCCAGATAACAACACAAGACATCTATATATAACTTGTAAAAAAATAATGAATAGATAATTTCAGAAATTTGTAAACATAAATACTTTGAAACATCTTTAAATTGTTAATGAAGCATGAACTGTTATATAATTTATAGGTTTACATTTAAATAACGCAAGAATAATTTGTGGGCTTTTGGAAATAATAAAACTAGCTCAGGACTTTACAGTACTATAATATAAATTAAGGCACTAAAAAAGACTTCAGAGAGTAAACGTACACACGAAGAATGGCGGACCATGCCAAGGAAAGAAGAAGGGTACAAAAAACAGTGGTACCAACTTTATATAGTATATTTCCGTTAGGTTGTAGAAATTCCTAGTTTTAACATAGTGTGCTTTAACACAAAACATTTTAAAATAGATTGCTTGTAACGTAATTAAATCATAAATTACCAACGTAAGTACAATTTTTTAACAACCTAATAAATGAGTTTGCTAGAAAACTCTTACTAACGATATTGATAGTCATAAAAATATAAAATTTAATTTTTGGCCAATATCTTTATTATGATTATTATTATTATTGATGTATCTAAACTTGTGTCATCAATTTAAAACCTAACAAACTATGTTTAGTAGAGAATAACCCGAACGGGTAGTAAGACGCAGTGCAAAGAATAAACCTCAATATATTTAAAGCTTGCTGTCCTATTATTACATATACAAACTAAAGACTAATTTTAATAACATACATTATAATAGCTTATGGGCCAGCAGAGTTAACTTTTTTGAGTTTTACGTCTTACTACCCGTCCGGCCTCTCCGCGATTTACACTGAAAAGGTAGATATGAAAATGGTGGCATTTTAGAGTAAATATACTATCATTTGCATAGAGTGAAGAGTGGAAAAC
>CABFWB010009173.1:0-14160 GCA_902151455.1 Timema bartmani
ACATTATTCCGTTCAGAAATCTTACGAGTTTATAGAAAGAGAGAGAAAGTCTGTGCGGTGCACCGTACCATTTATTTCATTATAGCTATCGAACTTTCAATTTAATATTGTTTCTGAAACCAATAAGCTAATAACCAATTTTAAATATACTGTAGTCTTGGCAGAATGTTAACAACATGGGCGATAGCTCTATATTTTAATAAATTAAAGATTTTATTCGTATTTGCTCAATATTACCTTTCAAACTTAATTGTATATACTTTAATTTAAATGTGTTTTCAGCCAAGTGGGGTATAATACTTCACTATTTTAAAACTATAATACTTTTAGTTTTATTCACAAGAAACACGTTTTTGCACAAGAACATTGAAAGAAACCGTTAAATCTGTGCCGTCGCAATCAATAAGACGACGTTAAGCTTTAACGTCACGATTTGGTCATTTGCAAGGGGTGTGTTTATATGCATCCAATATAATATAGAGATCACTGACACAAGCCTATAAACAAAATGATCGTTTAAAATTAAGGCTTCTTTACAAAGTTTGTCATTCAAACAAATTTAATTAAGTTTTTAGCTAGGTACCTTATTTCATTAGAGTTATCGAAATTTCAATTGAATATGTTCTCTGAAAGCTTAGCTTACCAAAGCAGTCAATAGTAGCATTATGAGTAACAATACAGACGAAACATGCCAATGTATAGTTATTGAAATTCATTCCTTTATCCCAGATACGGATAGATGGGAATTCAAAGGAGGGCAGAGTTAAGTAAACGAAGGGCCATAGGTTAAATTCATTGTAATATGTATATTTTCTAATCACCATTGACATTGGAAATATGTAAGGTGACTGCTGGAGAGCTATAACATTTTAATAGGCCTAGCCAGTTTGACTTTAATAATACTTTTTTTTAATGATCCGAAGACATGAATATATTATTAGTTAGTTATTGAAATCTAATACTGAAAAAAAATTTTGAAAATTATAAACATTTATAATATTTATATATATGAATTTAAATTGAAACTTTTAGATTCAGAATAAAACTGCCCCGGCGGCTTTTCAAGACAGACCTCTAATAGTCGACTAGCTCGAGCTGCAGTTAAAATATGAGTTTTCTTTTTACTCTAAAAGAACTTGTATATATGTTATACTGTGAATGTGCTGAATTCGTTATTTTGTAAAATAACCAGTGAATGTATAGAATTACCGAAATCAATGGTTTAGTTGACAAATAATAGGATTTATCTAAATATACGAGTGATTTTATAAATTTCCCAATGCAGTTTGGTGAAAGTATGAAACATGAACTGTGTTATCTACATTTACCAGTGATTTTACAAAATATCTAGTGTATGTTGATAACAATATAGAACACAAATCCAAACTAACCTAAACTAACTTAGTCTAGCCTAACCTAGGCTAAAATAAACTAGTCTAAGCTTGTCTATACTAACCTAACCAAACCTAATCTTGACGTGACTTATTAACATTCACTGGTGGTTGATGGTAATTTTGTAAAGGCACCGGTGATTTTGTAAAATGTTCGGCGAGTACGTGAAATAATATACTTTTTTTTATATTCCCCAAGTGAACCAGTGGTTTTTTAGAATCACCGGTGACTTTACAATTTCATCACATTCAGCACATTCACAGTAGCATATATAAGCTTACTATATATACCGTGATAACTGGCGAGTTTATCAGCAAAGGTTCCAAATGAAAAAGAAGGGGAAAGGGAGAGTCGGGGGTGGGGGGGGACGTGACGTAACTAAAGATGACGTGGCAACAAGTAGATGCTTTTCAAACTATGGAGAGAGTTCTTTTGGGAGCACTGGAAGCACTGGAATATTCTTGGAGCCGGACCTTGCCCGAGTGACCACCACGGTAAGAAAACGGGTGCTAACCGAGGGTCAGATGTTTTGTGTAATGCTCATCAGTCAGTGCTGGATTTCCACGAGGTGCACTACACTTGCTTGTTGTGGCTCCATCTTTCACTGCCGTGCAAAGCAGTCAATGCTTTATATCTTTACATCCACGAAGTAAGCCATGGATGAGTAATTTTTTTTTTTTATTTCCACGTCACACATGAATGATGATCAAATCTCGTAAATACGAGTATATGATAAATGTCTTCGATAAATATATGTCAGGTAAGTAACAATCATGACTAAAATCTAATATAGTGTAAAGGTGATGTATGATCAATGAATAGTAATCAAATGTCTTCTAATTTAATGTATGAAAGTTGATTAAATGTATTAAAAATGTCGATCAAGGAAGAACGGCTTATAGGTATTTTATGCCTCTAATCTATAATATATAACCAAGTATTATGCATGATTCTGATCAATATTAATCAATGAGAGGTAATCAGATATGAATTAAGTATCATACATGATACTATTCAATGAGTGGTGGTCAAACATTGAGCAAGTACTTGTGTTTGTAATGTTGTAAGTACAATAATAATCTTTAATGTGATGCAAAATATCATTAACAAGTTTGATGTTTTTCTTTTTCCAATTAGTACCTACCTACACGGTTAAGGTTGAAGATATGTTTCATGACGTTTGATAATAATCTCTTAAGATATAGAAGGAATGGTGATCTGTATACACATTGAGTCAGACCCTTTGATGATAGGTCTAGTCGTTTTTTTCGATCAGAATGAAGGAGGTCTATGCCAAGCCTAGGATAGTATTGACAGTCCTTAGTGTGCAATATCGAAACGTATGGATACTCTAAGAAGAATCAGGGATGGACATAAGTGGGAAGAGGTTTGAGAAGTTTGTGGTTATCATGAATATTTTATTGTTAAGGCATAAAAGTTGCTAGGTTTCTTAGGGCTTGAGCTGGAGAAGTTGAAAGAGTTTGCCGCTCAACATCAAAATGTTTACGAGACCAGGTAGAGATAAATCTTATTAGCACATGGGTAATCAAGATCAACCAACGTATAGGGCTTAGGTCTGTAGAGGTATTTGATAAATAATCATATCTGATGTTAAGAGGTTAGGTTAGGTCAGGATAGTTTATTTTAGGTTAGTTTAGATCAGGTTAGGTTCGGCTAGGTGAAATAGTGCGAAGTTTGTTGATTTTTGTTTGTTTGGTGAAGTTTGGTGAAGTCCGGTGCGTTCTTGTGAATGTTGTTAAAGTTTGGTGAGGTATGTTTAAGTAAGTTTAAGTCTAGTGAGGTCTGTTGAAGTCTGGTAAAATCTGTTGAAGTCTTGTGTAGAATTTTGAAGTCTGGTGAAGTATTTTAAATCTTGTGAAGCTTAGTGATAAGGAATACACATAGACACGGGAGAACTCGTTCTTTAGACATTCATACAGGTATGTTTTCAACATGCTGAAAACAATTGAGGTGAGCCTATCTCGAATGGTACCACTATGGTTAAGTAATCGTTAAACCTATGTCGGTATAACCTGTGATAGGGGATTATATTATATATGTGTGTATACATATTATNTATACACACACATATATATAGGGTTTAATAATGGTTGAGGATAAGTGGTTGAGGTGGAGAGTATTGATCCCATGCAAGATACAGCCTATGTCAGTCTTGAGCTCGATAGTATAAATTTGAATCTGAAGGGTCATTAACATGAGAGGGCCGGGTATCATATGCAGAGGTGGCGAGAAGGAGATAGGGTATTCACTGTTATCAAGGTGAAAGTATGGTGGTAGGGAGGAGGGTATAAGGGAAGAGGTGAGGGGATGGGCTGGATGGAAAGGGGTGAAGGTAATTCACCGTTTTGTGGTGAGAGTATTCTACTAGGAACGAAAAGGGGTGAAGGTATTGGTAAGGGCTTCAGAGGGATCTACATCCTACACCTCACTTGTAAGTTAAAAGTACCAGATATGAGATCCTCCCCTAATATAAGAACCCAGTGTTTCTTCCCTGTGAGGTGTTGTGCTCTAGCAACGACTATTTAAACTTGATGGACAGCATACTTACCCGCGTATGTGTTGCTGCCACTGTCCAGAAAAATTTTCTACACGTGTGGTTAAGGTTTTCTTGATTTGTTTTCGAGGAGCTATTTTCACGGACTATTTTTTCTACTAAGGTGAGTTAAATTAGTTTTAAGTTGAGTTTATCGCGATTAAAAATTAAGAAAATAATGCAAGGCATGTCTGTTATATTATCTCCTATGTTTGGTCTAACTCTAACCTAAAAATCAGACCTTGTTCACATGTTAACTATCTCCTAATACGATACCCCAAGCGCCTCCTATTATGAGAGGGTCTCATATTGGAGTTCTTACTGGTAAATTAATATATATAACATAGTACAAGCTTGCCATATAATGTCAGAAAGCATCTATCGTGTTAAGACTTTAACACGCAATCAATAATAGTTATTGATGGCTGTTTTCAGAGATTAAACCTATAACACAATGTAGTTTTCCAGAAGGCAGGTGTACCGAGGCCAAAGAGGAAGAAGTGGGACAAAGGTCAAATGGTTCTGGCAGTGAATTCTGTTCGGTCAGGTAACATGGGATACAAACTGGCATCAAAACCGTTTGGTGTACCGAACGGCACCCTGGAGAGATACGTGAAAAATCGTTATTTTAAAGTTGAGGATTTAGTGGCAGTTCCACTAGGTAGAAAGCCTGTGTTAAGTAAGGAGTTAGAAGATGAGCTTGTCACATATTGTATTGAAATGGATGCACATTTTTACGGTTTGAGAAGTGGTGACATAAAAATAATGGCTTTTAAACTAGCAATTCGAAATGATACTAAGCACCCATTCTCTGTCAAAAAAAAGACTCAGCAGGGAAAAATTGGCTGCTGGCTTTTATGAAACGTCACCCACAATTATCACTTAGGGTTCCTCAGGGTATCTCTCATGCTCGAATAAAAGGATTTAACCAACAAAATGTAAATACATTTTTTGAGCTTTACGAACAGGAATCTATGAAGATAAAAGGTCAGCCTCGTAGACTGATTAATGTCGATGAGATAGGGGTGACCGTAGTTCAGAATACATCTAAAAAGGTGTTGTCACAAAAGGGGAAAAGAGAAGTTGCTGCGTTAACATCTACATAAAGAGGTTCCTTAATAACTGTTGTAACATACATGAATGCGGTAGGATATTTAGTCCCTCCTCTTATAGTTAGGCCTAGAAAAAACGTGAGAATAGAAATAATCGATGGAGTACCAGCAGGAGATATATGGGGGTGCCACTCCTCAGTGTGGATCCAAGCAGATCTATTCACCATGTGGTTAGATCACTTTGTTCAATTTACCAAACTTTCAGCTGATGGCCCTGTTTTGCTGGTTCTTGATGGACAATATTCTCACACAATAAAGGTTGACATAATCAATAAGGGAAGAGACAATCACATCCACATAATATATTTGCCTCTTCACAGCACTCATAAAATTCAACCTCTTGATGTTGGATTTATGAAGCCTCTAAAAACATACTATTCTAAAGAAATAAATTATTTTTTTAAAGCAATAGCCCTACTCATGTAGTAACATCATTTCTGGTCGCAAAGATGTTCTGTGCTGCTTACAACCAGCAGCAACCATGGAAATATCAGTCAATGCCTTTCAAAAGGCTAGTTTGTTTACTTTAAATATATACATTTTCGAGATTATGACTTCGCCATTCACCGTCATCAAGAGAACACTCCTAATCCTGATGCTATTGCAAATCAAAATGGCCATAATGAACGAATAACCAATGATATCCCTGAGGCAGGGCCTCCAGGTGCTCCTGACCAACTATCTAATCACCACCCTACTATATGACCTAAAAGTACTACTGTATCACCACGTGAAATTCGTACGCTTCCAGCAATGTCAACAGAAAATCAAGGTCCAAGAAGTTGTAGTACTTGTGTCATAACCTCATAACCATACAAAACCAACCTTGAAAAATGTTTAGAAAGAATCACTGATAAAAAAGAAAAAAGTGAAGATGCAGGAGATCGCCACAAATTCAGTTCTACGCGAAACCTCTTTACTAAGAAAAATATTTCTAATAAAAAATGCAAGAAGAAATTGATGGAAGCTAGTAGTGATGATTTTGAGTCAGATTTTACCCAGTCGGACAGTATTGGTGAAGAAGAAAATGATGCGGGATGTCTCTTCCGTGGATGCGTATTTTCAGAAGACAATCACGGAGAACAGTGGATGAAATACACGGTGTGCTATCGATGGGCTCATGAGCATTATGGTGCTACAGACCATCAATTTGTGTGTCCTCAGTGTCGTAAAAGTACGAGTATATAGGGGTCTCATATTAGGAGCCCATTCTTTATAGCCATTGTTTTGACTAGATTTGGATTTTACGAAATTAAAAAAAATACTACTAAAAATATTAACAATTCTGTTTCTTAAACGTTATTATATTGTGTGTTCTTATATATAATTTTTGTGTTTAAATACATGCTATGTAAAAAAATACAAGCCTGAGAATAAAAGGGTCTCATATCTTAAACATGCAATTTTAAACTTGGTGATATCGTTTATATTGTCATGTATTCTAGTCTTCCTCGAAGATGTATTATGCATAAGGAGTCGCATCAGTTCTGTACCATCATTAGCTTTAAGGAGGATGAATACGGTATCTATTATTACTGCATTAGATTATACAATTATTGATGAGGGGTAGAGTTATATTATTTAACGTATACAAATTCATAGTTGTACGAGAGTCTGTAGGGCAGTGGATTTAATCGTTTTAGGTTCTAGTCCCACAAAACTGAATGCAGAAGTTCGGCTTCCACATGTCAAGGTTGAGATAATTGACTATGAGTATAGCCTATCGATACCCTTAACAATTAGGCTGAGACCTATCAACACTAATGAATAGTAAGCTTCTACATAGTGTTTACGTAGATTAAAAATAATAATATTAGTAAAAGCTATATCCAGTATTGGTTAAGTTAATATAATATCCATCTCAACAAGGATAAGGATGTTTCCAATAAGGGTTGTACAGAAAACTGACAAAGATGCGCAAAGTTGTTGGGGCGAATCCTAGAATGATCTTATTTGAAGAGGTATATCCTACCTAGGAAGATAGTACACTCAGGAACAGAGAAAAACTGCTCATCTGATCGTATATCACCAGATATTTTGGGGGTGGGGCCTACGTCAAATGTCTTCCGTTCAACTCTTCACACAATTCATGAATTCCGGTGACCTGGTGGTCTAGGAAAAGGTGTCGGACTTCTGTGCTGGAGGTCCGGGGTCCAAGCCTCAGTCCCGGCACAGATTTATCTGATTGCCAAACCCTTCCTTCACCATTGATAGGACGTGTATTAATCACAACTTGTGAATGTGTGGAATGCCAGGCCTCCACCGTGGTTCGGATTCCACATTAAACTGTAGGTACCTTCCATTCATCTCACAATCACCCTACCATTACATATCAGCGTAAGTGCGTACAACCCCAACGGGTAGTAAGACACGGTGCTAATAATAATAGTAATAATTCATTAATTCATGAGGCAAATATTTAATATTTTTAAAAATAAATGTTGTGTAAGGATCAGAGGTCGTTTTCGTTTATAATTAATGTAAAAGGATCTAGGGAGTTGATCGAAGATTGCAAGGGGGCCATTTCTAAGATGGTGAGTCTAGAACATTAAAGTTAAGAAAGGATGCACCCGTCATGTATTCGCACTAGCTTCAAGGAAGAGAAGTATATTATTCATTATGTCATTCAGGATGTGAATAGTAATATTGAATCCACCAGCATTCATAATGATGAATAGGACAGCAATCGAGTAAGGACATTTTTTGTCATGATGTGGGGTTATCTACCCTATCATGTATGAAGGATGTGATCAATGTAAGACGATCAAAGTCTTCTAAATATTATGTATGAATTGTGATTAAATGTCGTAAGCTGTATGTTTCAGACCAATGAACTATGATTAAATGTATCATATGTTTCTGTATACGGGTAGGTTCCAAAATTCAATAATGTCAATATTATACAAATAATGTTGACATTATACAAAATACGTGGGTTACCAAACGAGAGGAGATTAAATATTATTTTTCGAAGTTTATCTGGATATTGTTCACATTATCCACCTGCACTTAGATATCTCAAATTCTAGGGTGGAAGAAAAAAGTGTGCATGTGTTACTCGTTTCAAAGTCAAATTTTTCTTAAGTGCTCCACGCGGATGTAAAGACGTAGCTAATAAGTCATGTGTGGGTGTAGAAAAGGAAAGTTTACCTTCTATTTAACGATATCTTGTGTAAAAAACGAGATGAAGACATGGAATATTGGACCAGTGATAAATATTGTGAAATATTAAGTGAAGTTAAACGTGTTATGCTCGAAGAAAAGAAGAACTTATTGTCTTATCGCTGTCTAAATCTATTTTACATAATAACTGTAAACAATGAAGATAAACCGAAGGGTTCAGTGTCTAAAAGTAACACTTTATTTTTATACTTTGTTCCTATTGATCAGTTATTTGATGTTTTACTTGAAACCCATATTAGTGTTGGTCATGGAGGGAAACATATGATGATGTTAGAATTGAAGAAAAAATACAGAAAGGTGGCCTAAAAGTTTATTATAATGTTTCTGAAACTTTTTATTTCTTGTAAAAAGAAATGTATCTCAAAAAAGGGGTCAGTGATCCGTCCAATGTTATTTTTTCTAAAATGAATAGCAGTGGCCAAGTGGACTTAATATATATGCATACACAGGATGAGGGTAGCTATTGTCTCATTGTGGTCTATGAAGACCATATAAAAAGTGTTCAGTAGAGGGCCCTAACCTCAAAAAGGGCAGAGGAGGTAGCGTAGAAATCAATCGATAGTTTTTGTATTTTTGTCGCACCTGTTGTTCTACAGTCCGATAATGGCAGAGAGCTGGCCAACAGAATAGTAGACAAGCTAAAGTTGATGCGGAAGGGTTTGGCCATAGTAAACCCCGAGACAACCAAAGTCAAGGCAGCTTTGAGATGACCAACTAGGAGATACAAAATAGGTTCTTCACTTGGATGCAAATATTAGGGATAAGCAATTGGTCATAAAGTTTGATATTCGTCCAGCTGATGAAAAATAAAACGGATCATGAGGAAATACGAATATCGCCATATGAAACAATAATTGGATGTGATAAGCTTTTCATCAATCTCGCTACCCTACAATATAGCATAAGGAATTGAGATAGAGGAACAGTTGTTTAAGATATTGGACAATATCAGACAAACAGTTGCAGTAATTAATAAAGCTGATGACTTTGAAAATAAGATGCTGGAAAAGTAAAATGATGATATCAAGTAAATAGGAACTCAAGTTAGATCTGTTGAAGTCAGAGAAACAAGCACAGAAAGTAAGTTATCTGCTCATTGTGTGTAACTGAAATTTAGAAACAATTTTCAAGTTTAAATTACATATGCGATGGAGAACCATTATGTGTGCTTTATGAAAAGAAGAAAAATGTTGCACAAAACAGAAGCTTGCAAAAGAAAACATCTTCATCCAATTCAAAAAGATGAAATTTGACTTCAATAAAGCATTTCTTCCTGCTGAAATTGGAGACGTGGTGGGGTTCAAATTCCTGAGGTGGGCAGATCACGAATGGATTCTATAAATGTTCTTTTCGTTACTGTGTCTGTAAGAGGTTGTCAATTTTACATATTTGTGAATAAATACTGGACACTTCTTGAAGCTTACACAAGAAACCAATTTACTGTGGGCCGTGAAAATTAGTGTTACTAAATAATGTTACAATTAAGGACAAACCTCTTCAAGAAATTAGTTATTTACAATCGCTTTCTGGAGGCCGGTGATTCAAGAAATGCGTTTGCAAATTTAAGCGTGAAAAATCTAAATGGAAAGCTTCAGGTGTTCTATGCAACAGTAAGTGCCATTCTAGCCCTGATTGTAAAAATAAATATAAAATTAACTTTTAGATCAAATAAAATGTTTATGTTTGGTAAGTGTTTAGTAAGATAATTGTTTATTGTTCACTCTTTCGATATTTTAACCTATTCTACTCTGTTGATTTGGGAGTTAGATCAGCGTTGATAGAAAATCGACAAGGTTTTAATGAAAATAATGGATCAAAATGAGGCATTTCAAATTTTAGTGAATTTCCACGATCTGATCTCAGGTTCCAAATAAATATAACTTTACAAATTATAATCCACATATAAAAAGATAAATATTTCTTGGTTTCACAAATACAAATAGTTTTCAATATTATCCAAGTCTTGTTGTTGGCTAATGTCGAGAGTATCCGGATATGGTTGAAAATTAGTTAAATTACTTTATATTTCCGGCTTAATCTATTGCACTTGGATCATATTGACATATCCAGGATAATCTCGACATTATCCAGATGTCGGACTTTACCCGTAACATATCAATCAGTGAGGAACGTGCTATAATTACGATATGTCTCTAATCAAGTATGGTTAAATTTATTATGTGTATGAGGTGTGGTCAAATATGTTATATTTTTAAGTATGGTAGGCCTCTTTATATAGTATGATGTATAGCAAGCCTGTATGTCATCAAAATGGTACCAAGATTTTGAATAAATCAAGGTTTTAAATATTTAACTGAATTTTCTCTAGACATTACATACTTCAATCAACATTGTATAAATTTAAAACAATTAAGTGATATCTTTTTCAACTAACTTCTATAAACGCCAAATGAATTATTTACAGCACTTAAACCCACCTCGGTGGCGTAGTTGGGTAACGCGCCAGTCGTGTTGAGCTAGACCACCGAGGACGGGGAGATCGAGGTTCGAATCTCAGTCGGTTGAACTGGGGGTGGTTTTTCCTAAATAGTTTTCCACTCTCCCTCCACGCAAATGCGGGTTCACTTCCTCTAAATTCAACCTTCCAATTCCTAATTCATTAGTGTAATTAGTGCTTAAGCGTATTACCCCAACGGGTAGTAAGACGTGCTGCTAAATAATAAATAATAATATAATAATAATAATAAATACAGCATTTAAGTTATTTAAATCGCTGCTCATAGCCGTAATAAAAATAGCTCCACATAGCTTCTAGAAGCCCTTCTAATTCTTACTTTTTCTAGGTTGTGCCCTCAAACACCCATTCCAAAATTTAATTCTTCATATTGTCGTTATCGTATTTGGGGACATAATTTGATAGAAAATTACATGCAGCTTATGATTTACCAGATTACCATTGATAGTTTTCTGATAAACATTCTGGGAAAATATAGACTTTCTAGCCTGGCATTGCTAAATGTTCTGAGAAATACTCTGGGACAAGATCGACTACCCAACCTAGCATTGTTAAGTTTTTATTTTTTATTTATTTGAGGTATTTAAGGTTCACTTTCTAAACTGACTGCTTATATCATCACACGATATTGCTAAGTGTTCTGATAAACATTTGGGAACAATATTGACTTTCTTGCCTAGCATTTCTAGGTGTTCTGAGAAACACTTTGGGATGTGATCGACGTTCCAGCTTATCATTGATAAGTAATCATCGGTTGAAACTGTGGAGCTTGACCGTTTTAATATTATCTAAAAGCGCAAGATGAGAATATTTAATTTTGTTTGCCATCCGAATGTAACATGGGTTTTATTTACGTGTAGATAATATCTGAACAAGATTTGTAGGCAACTATGTAGTGCTACCAAAAGGTGTTATATTACTTGGAATTTACTAAGTAAATGATTATACCTCCATGTTTATTTTGTGTTCTCCTGCGCCCACTGAAAAAGAGTTCAAAGCACGTCCTTGTGCTGAACGATGTGATTAATTCAAAAAAACAGCTTAGACTAGTTATGCTAACCTTCTCAACACTTCACACCACGCCACTGAGGCCTGAGCATGCATAGATTCTATGGTTTAGGTACAATTTACAAAGTCTCATTTGTGCCAAGACTTAAATAGAAAAAGGCTCACATATTTTAAGGGAGCAAAGTGTTTAGCCCATTTTAACGAGGGGGTGAGTGGCAAACATTATTTCCCTCACACATTTCCACGATTTATTCTCGTTTTCTTTCCTTTTCAGACATACTTTTAAGTGGCTAATAGTCCGGTGGATCGCAGGCGTAGTAGCGTGCCTTGTGGTTGGTCGACTGATTTTGAAAGGGCCGACCCTATGTGCGCGAGGGCTATACTAGATAAAGAGTTGATAGCAAGTGAAGGAGGGGGGAGGGGGGGAGCTTGCGTCTTAGCTCGCTAGGGGCGTCTATGTACCACTGCTTTGCCAAGCGGTGTACTATTGATTCATATCGAGTCCTACGTGCCTTTTAATTGCACTACCTTAAGTACCTTGAGCCCTATAGCAACTTGGCCTCCCCCTTCCCCACTTTGGAAAATCTTCCCTGCAACAAGACGTCGCTTTGTTAAAAGAATAAAAACTTGACTTGAAGAGGTTCTCTTGTAATGTATAATCAGCACGCGAAAGGTAAAATGAAAAGATGATGACATTCTTGTTTTTTACTCCCTTCCGTGAAAATGGTTATATTACCCTCCACGTCTCCACTAACACAAGAGTGAAAGAGAAAGGGACCGTTCTTACGAGCAGAAAAAGACGTTCTTTGTCCCATTACTATCTAATTTATGATAATAGAATTTTCACTTTAAGATAAGAAGCTGAAGGTTTTAAGTTCCTTACCAGTGGCGCTTCTGGCAGTTAACATGGTTACAAACAATTCAAGTTTTAATTCCACTAAAAGTGAAGTGATCCCGTGGTTCTGTGCACGGTGGGATGGGGTAAGGGGAAATAAGTTCTTAATGAGGCACTGCTAGGGGAAGCAAGTAGAGGCCAACTTTGTAGAACTAAAAGAACCGTAGCCTGTGATGCTTTGAAAAATGAAAAATATAATTGGACTTAGAAAGCCAATTATTTTTTCTAATACCGGTATATTGAATACCTGGAATTTTACGCTTTAAATTTGTAGTGCATGTCTTTTCTTGTTTGCACATTTGAATTAGTACATTCGATACAAGGTAAATTAATGACTTAATCCAAACGATCCAATACGTGGAGAGTAGCTGCCAAAACACGAAGAAAATTTTTGTAAATGTATTCACAAAATACAATAAATATCCTTTAAACTGCCAAATCTACACCAAATTTACTTACTAAACTTCAAAAATATCCTATAAGCACTTTGAAAATAAATGTTATCTTCACATAGAAATTATCAAAAATTAATTTTTAGCCATCCAACCACTTATTAGCGTCATTAAAATAGTATAACACATTATTACAATTTATTATAATACGTTTTAGAATTGTGAACTACGTGGCAGAATTTTTTTTTTATTTTAATATTCATGTTGATACACAAGAAAAGCTACTTTCTAACGGTTACAAAATAAGCTTTATTACCCGAATATAACTAACTTTAAATCATTTTGTCAGGGGCATAGCGTCAGGGTAGACTATGAGATTAAGTCTCCCAAAATTTTCTATCTAACGGTTAAAAAAATTAAATAGCAAGGACTTATATACTATTGTAGCCTAAGTTTAAAAACAACTCACAAACTGATAAAACCTACGTAAATGCGTCTTGAGAGGGGACAATATTATTTATTTTCATTCCCCTATTGAGACTCGCCTCACTTTGTTGCAAATTATAATTTTTTATATTTGTCATTAACTTAGTTAAAATTCCCACCCCTTCATCCCTACTGCAGGGGAAGAAGCTAGTCTCGTCAGAGTTGTCAAATTGCTTGGTATTTAGATACCTGGCTAAAATATTTATAAATAGGTATTTCTCGTAATATTACGCATATAAACCGACAGTTGTAAGAAAATTATAATAAATATTTCAACCTCTAAATACTAGTTTATTAAACTTATATGCAATATTTTGTGAACCGTTTTGATGTTGTTTATTTTTGTTCGGCCCCTTAACTTAGTCGGTAGCGTGTCTCTCTACTGAGTTAAGGATCCTGGTTTTGATTCCTAACATGGCTGAAAAATGTATCATTAGTTAACTGTAGATTTACCCTTTCACAGTAATGAGTTAACTGCCTGGGGCTAGATACTGTGTCTGGTCTAGATTTAGTTAGTTAATAAGTCGTGTGTGGAAATAATAAGTCGGTTGTAACGATATCGGTGATTTGATGATGTAATATCCCGCGATTGGGGGCCTATTATAATTAAATTGAATGTTTGTTGATATAACTGGTATTTATAGCTCCGTGATCGAGCGCCA
>CABFWB010009175.1:0-14158 GCA_902151455.1 Timema bartmani
TCCACACTCATCCTCTCAGAATGCCTAAACCGACGCAAGGCTCTTCTTTCATATTGACCTATTGGATTCGCTTTCAAACCGCATTCCTTCAGTGGATATGTTCTTCTTTATTTATGTTGCCATGGTGGCATTACCACCACAAATTGGTCCTTTTTGAATTTATTGTCTGGTGTCCAATTGCTAAGTTTGTCATATATTTAGCAGTATGACAGCTCTAAAACAAATTATAATTTCAAAATTTGCATGACCATAAAACCTATTTAATTTTTTTTCGTATCTTGAATCTGATTTTTTTTCCCCTCGAATCTTTAAATCGTCATTATCTTTAAGAATACAGGTGTACCATCTTTAGTATAATTTCATAGGTTGAGTTACACATGTAGGACACTAAGTTAGATAGGAACATGTAAAAGGAATAATATAAAGGACAAAAACCAGAAAATATAGCAAAATTAACCTCATAAAGTGAAAGAAATTTGTTTCTTTTAAAGTGTTTTCAAAGTAAGAATTTAAAACTTTTGAAACTTGGTCATTATTCTACAGTTGGTATTATTAATGGAGAATGTGTTAGTGAAAACAATATTGTATTCAGACACAGGAAATAGAGTTATGAACAAATAAAAGGAACAAACACGATATGACTTTTACAACGAAAAGATATAGCTCCTTTTTACATTACTACCAAAATGAGAATCTGAGTTGAAAAATTAAGGCAAAAATTTAAGAATTAGAATCCATAAATAGGAATAGTAAAATCTTTAATCTCTACGATTTATTTCCAGGATAATTCTACCGTCCAGTCAAGGAAAGATTTACGGTTTTTTGCGTCAGCTGATGCACGAGTGGCCTCTGGACTCGTCTTTCCGCCTGGTGCAGGAGACCTGGCTGAGCTTCATCCAGCCGTGGCGTTATATCGACTATCACAAACATAGCTCCCAACACGAGGAGGACAGGTTGAAGGAGGTGGAACCCCGCTGGATCGACTTTATCGCCGACAACCTGCTGGCTTACACCCTTATGTTCAAACAGCTCCTGCCCCGGTACTCCCGCAGCGACCTGTCGTCGCCCAAGAACGCACAGATGGTTTCACGTGTCGCCAAGGTGAGAAAATCACATCTAAACCCTATGCATGACTTATTTGGTGCTGACTGACAGTTCACAGCTGACAGCTGACGGCTTTAAAGCGTTACCAGACCAAATTATTAATCCCTACGTTGAACCATATGATCTACAAAAAACATATGATTAACAGCTGTAACTTCTGACAGTCAAAATTTAGGTATATACCTAAATGTTGAGTGTCAGAAGTCAGCTGTGAGCTGTCAAGTCAGCACCAAATAAGTAGTGGAGCTACTGTACCTTGGAATTACCATATTTACTTACTCACATATGACTAACTTTTTTTTAAATGACAATTTGAAACAAGTAATCTGTTTGGGTTTGTTATTTATGCGAGGACTTTCGAGGGAGAATATTTAAGAATCTTTAACATTGAGGTGGGCCAATAACAACATAATTTTATAGTAATGAAAATTGATACAAATAAAAAAAAAAGGAAAAATAAACTAATAAGTGCCAATTTAATGAAGAAAGCCCACATAGGTAAAGAGGAAAAATGTGTGAATAATCCAATGCATAAAATCATGTGACATCATCTTACTTTCGTCTGTCTTCTATAGTATAAATAGTCAAACATAGACTCAAACACAAGTTGAGTAGGCCCCCTAATAGTCTGGCACTGATTAAACAAGAAGAGAAGACGGAATACACTTAACAAAAATACTAAATCACTCCATTTTGAATTAAAAAAGAGAGAAAATATTTGTTTATTGACGAGGCTCAATGGCTAAATGATTAGGTCAGGGTATTGGGCGGTAACGTTCGATTTTCTTCAAGAGGCAGCCATTACCTCTTTGTACAATGTCAGCAATGTAAAGTGTGAACTGTGTTCTTTTCATTGTAAAAGCCATATTTTGTTTGTTCCCTTTTATATGTTTCTATTATTTATTCCTCTTTGCCTAGGTAGGCTTCCTTCATCAAATTTACTCTTATTAGTTTATTTTCCCATTTTCTTTAGTTTTATCAATTTCCATTACTATAAAATTATTTAGCCAATTGGGCCACCTCATTTTTAAACAGAGTTACAGATTTCAAATCATTCTAGAAACATGTAGTTTTATAGCCTATCTTTGTTTGTTTGTTTGTATGTTTGTGTGTTTTCAATGTGTCTCTTCTTATGATAAAGGAACATCTGTGAAAATTCAACAATGTATGAAGTGTAATATAATGCAATAGTTTGAGAAGAGAAGAAATGGAGAGAGAAGGGTGTTCTTCTATCTAGACCTAACCTAACTGGTTGGCTTCCTTCACTATCAATTACTTTACATCATTGTACAGTGTTTCTACAATGTCTTATTATACATTTCTAAGCCCTTAAGCAATAATTCACTCTATTAATACATCATATATCTCTAATAGAAAACCTCTTTTCGATATGAAAAAATACGTAAATGAGAAGCAAAAATATTTGTCGGCTAAAAAGAGTATACGAGTAGATAAATGACTGCCAGGTTTACACAAATAGCTGCGCCAGGGAATGGGTTAGAGAAAGATAGCTTACATTATCGGTCACTGATGACAAGATGCATCCTCGACAACACGGATGAATCTAGGGTTGTCTTTATTAAAAAGCGAATTTACCCTATCTCTAGGTATAACATAAAGGACAAACAAAGGAAAAAGACGTTGGATGCGAATATATAATGTATCTCTCTATAAGCTTATTAATACTTCAGTGTTTTTCATAGAGTTTTTACCTCATCGGCAATCTAGTCTATTGCAAGAAAGACCCCTGTGACAATGTAGTCACTAAATCAATTGTAAGTTTATAAGTTTACCTTTTCCCTGGCGTGGGTGATAAACATCTTTTTTTGGCCAAATGTCTCTCTGAGCGGGCATGAATCGGTGTTTCATTGCAATAAGTTATTGTAACGCCATCTGTCAATGAATCACTGTACTTTTACCCAGTCTAAACACTTTATATTGAAGCTAATAGACGGGGCTACCAATTTAATGCTATACTATGACCATGAATAAAGCATTAAATGAAAAAAATACATAAATGAGAAGCAAAAATATTTGTCAGCTAAAAAGAGTATACGAGTAGATAAATGACTGCCAGGCTTACACAAATAGCTGCGCCAGGGAATGGGTTAAAGAAAGATAGCTTACATTATCGGTCACTGATGACAAGATGCATCCTCGACAACACGGATGAATCTAGGGTTGTCTTTATTAAATTATCCTACTGTCGGGGGAAAAAAATAACAAAATGTTTATGAGCTTTATCGTCTGTTGCACAGGTATTTTCCCAACCCAACCTGAAGGCTATGATCCGAGAAATCGAATCATGCCTAGACGTCCCTGGCAACGCCATGGCAGACCCGTCAAGGACGATGATCGGTCACAACAAATGGTCGACGGTTGTGAAGCAGCAAATGTTGGACCTAGAAGGGGTCGGTTTCGTGTACCAGCCCATGTTCGGACAGGAGACCCGGGCTCAGGTATGCTATGGGTGTAACATTTTTAATTTCTTACATACCTCGAGTCTATGGTAGATGTTGAAGTTTTATATGCCCCTTAAATAAAAAATGTAGGTTTTACAATTTTGTCTGTCTCTAGCAAGAAAACCTCTTTTTGCTTGTTCTTTAAAGATACATATTTTATATTCACATCCATGTGTTTGTCCATAATGTTATTCCTTTTACATGTTCCTATCTGAGTATTCTATCATTCTTTACCAATTTTCTTTTTCTCTCTTTTGTGTTTAATGGTTTCCTCTTTTAGGAAGAGGTGTTGCAAGTTTCACACTCCCTACTGATGAGTGTCGATAGAATGTAACCTAGGTCAGGGGATAGGGCGATATCGATCATTTATCTTCAAAGGGAGCCGTTACCTCTTTGTCCATTGGCAGCAGTGTAAAGTGTGAACTGTGTTCTTCTTTTCATTGTAAAAGCCACATTGTGTTCGTCCCTTTATTATGTTTCTTTCCAGCTTTTATTATTATTATTATTAGCATCGCGTCTTACTACCTGTTCGGGTTATACGCACTTACGCTAATGTGTAATGGTAGGGTGATTGAAGGGTTTGGCAATCAGATAAATCCGTGCCGGGACCGAAGATTGAACCTCGGACCCCCAGCACAGAAGTCTGACACCTTACCCCCCTAGACCGCCAGGTCACCTTCTCTCCAGCTTTTCTATACCTTCTTCTAAACATAACAAAATTCTGTCTGGGGCTGGATCCAGAATGATTTTATGGATTCCGTTCAAACCTGATATTTAACCTAGATACACTGAGACATTGTGAGACATACTTTTTTTTATGAAATTTTGCATAGCACCTTAAAATGAACATCGAAATATAAAAAAATAAAAATAATTTTAGCCTTTTTTGAACGTATAAATGGAATATTTTAATAAAATCGACTACTTGTAATTTTATATATGAATAATGGTCAATTATAATTAGAATTAATGACATCAATACTACACACATTTTCACTATAGTTCTGTTTTTCCTGTTCTCGCGCAGAAGTTGCTGGAAACAAAAGTGCCAACTGATGTAAAGGTTAGTATACCTGAGTTGAAAATTCCCATGGTGTATTTGAAAATTGCAGCTCATCTATTTTTAAAGATCATATCAACTATTAAAAACAATTGAAGCCAGGGACTAGACACAGAATGATAGTTGAAAAATTCAACGCTTATTTAACTGTTATTTTACATTTTCTTTAAATCAAATTGAAAAATTACGCCTGGATATTGGAATTGAACCTGTGCCCAGGTGTAATTTTTCAATCCAAAGGATATTTTTTTTCACATCACGTCTTACTCCATGCCTTAAAGAATATGATATTTAGATGCCGCTATAACTGTAGTTAACAACTAAACTTTTAAAAGAGGTTAGAAGGTCAAGGTCTATACACTTGACCACTGTGGGCCTCAAAGCTCACAACTAAAACACAACAAAACACACAATTATGTAATTATGTAAAACACCGACTGGTCTACCTCTAGCCATGCTGCCATAGTCCAGTCTGTGTTTTACACTCTTCTGCTGAAGAAGTGGACTGATGTACCATGAAACTTACGTAATTTTGTGTTTTGTTGTGTTTTAATTGTGAACTCTGAGGCCTACGGCTTTCCGGTAAGTGTGTAAGCCTTGGCCTTCTATTTTATTTTCATTTTTTAATTCAAAATATCCGTTTGGTGCCATTTTTTTATTTGTGTACTTAACAACTATAATAGCTTGGCTATTTAATCCAGCTTGTTATTTTACATGTTTTATTAGTTGTGCTAGCCGCTTTAATGGCACCATGGTTTAAGGTGTCATTCTCGCAATTGACTGGACTGCCGATGACAAGAAGATTGGGATTTGAACCTAGGTCGGGTGTACTTAGGTTTTTTTTTTCCCCCTCGGTTTTCCATTCTCTCTCAACACATTTAGGAGCACACTTTCGTTAGATTCAAATTTCTACCAGACTAGGATTTGACCCCCTGTCTTCTTGGCGCCGGCAGACATAAAAAATAAGCCTACATAAAAAAAAAGTCCAAGAGTAATTTATTTATGAGTTATTCAATTAAAATATCAGGCTGACTTTGGTATTTGTAAACACTTCCTTTCTTATACTAGAAACATCAAATGTTACTACGGTAAATTAAAGCTTTAAAGCTTTATTAAAATTTAAAAACTTAACTCCAGACCAAAAGTTGCTACGACAATATGTTTCAGGTCTTACAGTTCCTCATGCTGCTCCGCGAAGCTAGGCAGGTCGCACAGAGCATCCTGGCAAAACACGAGAACGAGAGACTCAACCGTTCTTCTGGTTTCTTCGCCACTCTGAAGGACCTTTGGAGATCCAATGATTTCGACGATTACACCTTGGAGGAGAGAAGGAAAACTGTTTCTTGTTTGGATTTGTCTCTCGAGCTTTTGGCCAATTTATTTGAGGTATGTCATAGCTCTATGTACACTTCTGGAAGAGTTTGGACAAATCCATTGTTTTAAAAATACCAAATTTCATTTTACCTACGATTCCTGAATCCCGAATTCAAATCCACATCTTTGGAAAATAATAAATATATGCACATATGAGAAGATATTAAAATAATAGATTTGTAGGAAATAGTACAGGTGTTCTAGTTAGCCGAGTCGGTAGCATATTTGTCTAAAGAGCTGTGGTGAATTAACGGCTGGGGACTGGATGTTGTGCCTGTCCTAGTCTTAAGTTAGATTATAAGACATATGAAGCTACGACAGGCTTAGCAAGCTGGTAGTGGAAAATATATGGCTTGAATAAAAAACTGACCCAGGCCACAGGCGGGAAACAGTAATGGATGTAAAGTAAAATATAGGTATTCTAGTAGGCATTTGCGAATTCAAGTCTAGTTTGAATGAAAATATCAAAGTTTTATTTGTACTACATATATTTCAAGTTGAATTTCTGCAATAAATACAATCACCAACCATAAAATAACTAAAAAACACAAACAGGCACAAACCCACCCTCCTTTATTTGTTTTTTTTTAGTAAACACCTAAATCTTTTCTTCGTTATATTTGGAAGAAGGTACAGGAAAGGGGAATGGAAAATATATAAAAGGAACGAACACAATATGGCTTTTAGAATAAAAAGGAGCATGCTTTAAAATAATATGAATGAAATAAAGTGCATTGAGCAAAAACATTTTGTAATAAATAAAATAGTGGAATATTAGGAAAATAATAGAGCACAAATAAAAGTAGTAACACACTTAACACATATTTACACACACTGCAATATTTAGATACTACTATAATATCGTCCTCAGGAAGTAGTAGTGGTAGTAGTAGCAGTAGCAGTAGCAGTATGTATTACTACTACTTCATGAGGAAGATGCTTTAATGGCATCGAAATATTGCAGTATGTGTAAATATGTGTTAGTGTCTTTACTTTTATTTGTGCTCTGTTATTTTTCTATTATCCTATTATATTTATTACAAATAAAAAGGAGAACACAGTTCACACTTTACACTGCTGCCACTGGACAAAGAGGTTATGGCTGCGTCTCTAAGAAAATCTTTCGCTACCGCCCAATACCCTGACCTAGGTTTCATTCTATCTGAACTCATCAGGAGGGAGTGTAAAACGTGTCACGCAACTTCCTAAAAGAGGAAACCAAAAAACACAAAAGGGAGCAAAAAGAAATTGGTAAAGAATGATAGGACACTTAAATAGGAACAAGTAAAAGGAATGAATAACATAGGGAACAAAAATAGTAAGTGGACAATAGATGCAAATATATAATATATCTTTTTAAGTTAAGGAAACCCTCTTTTCGCCATTACCTCTTTGTCCAGTTGCAGCAGTGTAGAGTGTGAACTATGTTCTTTTTATTATAAAAGATATGTTGTGTTCGTCCCTTTTATATGTTTCTATCCACTTTTCTTGTACCTTCTTGCAAATATAACAAAATACCTCAAAAATCAAAAAGAAGTTCTCGTTATAGAGATAAAGCTTTTCTTTGATAGCCATAAAAACATTTAAATAGGAACAAACAAAATATGGCTTTTACAATGAAAATAAGAACACAGTTCACACTTTACACCGCTGCCACTGGACAAAGAGGTGAGGGCTGCCTCCTAAAGAAAATTGATTGTTACCGCCCAATCCCCCTGACCTAGGTTTCATTTTATCTGAATTCACTGATGCTCAAGTTAATTAAATAAAATTATTTGAAAAATGACAACTGGACACAATAATCAAACCCTTGACCTTTGACTAAGCGAACCAATGCCCTTCCATCGAATTATTTGGTATTTATCCCGTGCTTGTGGTCATTCTTCACTCCTTACTGAGTCTGTGATGGTTGTGTGAAAATCGTCGCTTATAAGTGAGGAGGTTAGTTTCAAAACTTCCTTTGTCCACCCGAGGTCGAAATTGAGATTTTAATTTCATCATGCATTCCTCTTTGTTAAAACATCTTCATTTTGGACCAAAATGTTCTCTAAATCATTTAAAATTGGGTTTAAATATGAGCCTTGGAATCAAACTGTCTCGAGTTCACATATAAATGGCGGCCATCAAATAGTACTAAAAGGTCTTAATTTTTATTATCAAAATGACTCATGTCCATAGGAGGACATAAATACCCTCCCCCTTTAGTTTCATACTGTCTCTTGTCCACTAAACAATCAATCTATCTACCACAAAGGAAAAAATACCAAACTATTATAAATCTTTCTTTTTTCTCATAGTTTCATGAATAATTTCAAGTTGTGGTAACCCTGACTATCAGCTGGAAAGCCTTGAATTCAAATTCTGACGCTAGGCTATGTGTGTATTAATCATCGAAGTTTGGTGTTTACTGGTGTCATTTTCATAGCGAATTGAGTGAGATAAATTGTGGTCTTTTTTATTATTCTGGTCCATTAAAAGCTTTATTTGTATAATTTTTAAGAAGGTTAAGAATGAAAAATCAAAATATATTCCAAAGTCTTTAATTTTTAATATGTGTAATAGCTTGCCCATGTATTAGTTTCAAACATTTGTGACTGATATCTCGGGCTGTGAAATTAAACCAGTCCACTGATTCTCTTTTGTGAAATTTTAAGTCTGGCTCTTGGTAAAACCAAGACAAAATCATTAGCTATATTAATTTTTTTTAAAATAGCCTTCATTAAAAGTGCTCATTAACGCATAATTGACATCTGATTAGAAAGTCCAAACTATGTTTTCAAGAATATTCGTATTCTTTAATAACAGTGAAAATACATTAATTTAATTTTTTTTTTCACTCATGTTTTTCTATGAAACAAAACACTTTTTTTTCTGTTTATACTATGTTCTAATATACCAATTATTATTTTTTTATTATTATTTTCATTTGAAATATAAAAGTTACTTTCATTGCAAAAATAGGTTTGGAGATAAATTTTAAACAAAATAGTATCTTGTTCATTATTTTTATTTTCAAAACGTTTCGTGTCCAATTTAATTTATGTAATTATAAAAAAAGTGTTTGTTTTAAAGTGTTGATATTAAATTGAGACCCAGCTGATAATATAAGAAATCTCATAAAAATATGCATGAGAGAATGAGTTCAGATTTTAAATCTGAATATGTTTTTTCAATTTCCCGTAAATTTAGGAAAACGAACAAGAGCCGTTTTGAAAATAATCTCCTCAAGTATCTTGACAATTTCTGCATGTCCTTCACATACTTGGCCTTAAAACTATGAACAATCCTGGATGGCTCAGTAGTGGGGCATTGACGTGCTACTGCCAAATATCACGGGTTCGATTCCCCTGTCAATGCGTCATTTTTACACTTATTTAAACTAAATGAATTGTGATATCCATCAGATGGACAGTCCCTTGATTACAATTATTGGAAAACTGTTGTGTTGATATTCATTATTGTTAATTAACCTTTTGTCAGTTAATATTTTAGTTTAGACCAGCTATTTTGTAAAATGGCTCAATAGCATATTCACCCTTATAATCTTAAATCAACATTTTACCAGGACTAATTTTTAACTCATCATGAAACTGGTATCTTTTAATAATTTAGAGCTTTACAAACATAAAGTAGGAAATAAAGGTGTGTATATAGGCATCTATTTACCTATTTTGAAAACAAACAAAATCAAAGAAATGTTTGGTAATTTTGTTGAAAGATATATTTTGAGCCCTTTTTATTGCTTTGTAAAATTTGTAAAAAAAAAAAAAACCTTCCAAGTCATGTTTTTGTTCTTTATTTTTAGATCCATTATCATTTCCAGGCTGTGGCTTGGGTCAATTTTTTATTCAAGCCGGCTTATAACTTTTGACTAGGACAGGTACAACATCCAATCCCCGGCCGTTAATTCATCACTGTAAACGAGTAAACCCATATTTCACCAATAATACATTTTTGGGCCATGCCAAGAATTGAACTCGGGAGCCTTAGCTCAGTATATAGACACGCTACCAACTAAGATAAGATTTTATACATGTATTCTGTTATATTTTTGTTAACAGCTGGATATTTCTCAAATTCCTGATGCGACAGTTTATAAAAACCAGACTTTTGACTCATCATTTTCTGCCGCGACACCGCAAAGATCTTCAACTCTAACGGTAAGTATATAGTGGTAAAATAAATTATGCCTTATGAAATTAATTGCTTGCCTTTGGCAAAGTAGGGGTGGCTGGAAGCGTGAGCAGGGGATTCCCCCTCCTTCTCGAAGGGTACAAATAATTTTAATAAACGATTACTAACACATGTGAAACAGAAGTTTAATATAGAGCAGTTAAAATGTGTCCAATGCTAACTGTAAATTTTAAAACCAAACTTATTGCATAAAATTAGAAATAGTAAAAGTGTCTCTAAAATTCCCCAATCATGGCATTACTCGCTGTGATACATTAAATGCACCCCCATTCCCTTACACTTTCCTAAAAAACCTGGATACACTAATATATGAAGCATAAGAACATTATATTTGAAACTCTTTTTCTAAAATTTGTAAATTTTCATTCAATTAATTGAGCTATCTAATTTAGATTTCAAATTTTTCTATTCAATCATTAGATTTCTAGAAGCTAGGGCTGGGTGCGTAGTATTAGACATACTGTCTTAAATTAAGTTAGTTTGTAAGTCCTGCTATCCAATTAGTAAATATCTAGGAGCTAGGACTGGGTGTGTAGTATTAGACATACTACCATAGGTTAAGTTAGTTTGTAAGTCCTGTTATACAATTAGTAAATATCTAGGAGCTAGGGCTAGATGTCTAGTATTTGGTTAAGTTATTTTGTAATTCTGACATAATTTGAGTGTTTATAATGTCTAAATTAAGCACCCTAATCAAAATTATTATTATGTTGTCGGCTGAATACACCAGCTTCAAGTCAGAGTTTTGAATTAATTTGAATTTTCAGTTGACCTAGTTTTTTCCTTCTAATTTTTATCATTCTTTTAACAGCCTAATAGAACTAGAGGAGCCTCGCCCAAGTTTTATAGTGGCGCGGACTCACCCTCGCTCGGCATAACTCCCGAGATGTCGAGACGAAATGCTACCAAGTTGACTTACGAGCGTGACCCCGATCTTCTTCCGATCAGGAGCTCCGAGATTGTGTTCCTCGTCAGACTCCTACATCAGTATTCCTGCAGGCTGAATGAGTTGGTAAGTAACCGCCTTTCATTATCAGTATTAGTGGTCACACATTGTAAGGATGGGAAACCTGTGACCTTTAGAGGTGTTTGGTGCGGCCTTTTCACATTTTTGGTCAATTATGTATCTTCATTGTTAATATATTATTAGTGAAACAAAAAATTTCGCGTTACATTTTTATATGAACTTTTGCTTTGAACATTAAAACGGACCTGACACCTTAGCTAAGTCGGTTTTGTGTCTTCTACTGAGATAAGGGTCTCCGGTTTGATTCCTGTCATGGGCGAAAAATTTAGCATTGGGTGAAATGCGGGTTTACCCTTTCACATTGATAAATTAACGGACAGGGACTGGATGCTGTGCCTGTCCTAATATTGAGTTAGATTATAAGGCATATGAAGCTACGACAGGCCTAGCAAGCTGATATATGGCTGGAAACAGTAATGGATGTAAAGTAAAGTAAATTAAAATGGACCCTCTTAGGTGGTCGCATGGACTTGCCCGTTATTCCCGCAATAGATTAGACTGCCGAAGAGTGGGAGGTCAGGCTTCTATCCTGGTCGGGTGTATAGATGGTGGTTTTTCCAAAATGTTTTTTACTTTGTCTCTACAGAAATGCAGATACACTTCTTCTCAATTTAACCTTCCTAACTCCTAACACATTAGTATAATTAGTACATAGATGCTTAACCATAACGGGTAGTAAGACTCGACGTTAAAAAAAACAACCCATCAAAATGGTTATCAAAACCTATTTAAAGTTCAAAGTAGTATCTTTGAAAGTATATAATACATGCACGAAATAAAATGAAACTATATACTTTTTATTTGAAATCCACAACTTTATCTTTTAAATGCAAATCATGATAAACTTTTGAGAGTTTAAAAGTGAATCAACGAATATTGCATTCCAATAGCAAATAAAAAAAATCCTATTAGTTTAGGAAATTCATTCCCCACAGCCAAAGAACATTGGTAAACTATAGGTTTGAACCCGCTTTTATAGTGCCTATAATGAGACCAAAAGCAAATATTTAAAGGTAGCGGAAGAAAAAACAATTTATAAGCAAATTCATTTATATTTGGAAGAAGGTACAGGAAAGGTGGATAGAAACATATAAAAGGGGGGATGAATACAATATGGCTTTTACAATGAAAAGAACAACACAGTCCACACTTTACACTGCTGCCACTGGACAAAGAGGTAATGGCTGCTTGTTTAATAAAATTGATCGCTACTGCCCAATCCTCCCGACCCAGGTTTAATTTTATCAGAACTCATCAGTCATCAGGGGAGGAGTGTAAAACATGCAATGCCACTTCCTTAAAGAGGAAACCGAAAGACAGCCATTACCTCTTTGTCCAGTGGCAGCAGTGTAAAGTGTGGACTTTGTTGTTCTTTTCATTGTAAAAGCCATATTGTGTTTGTTCCTTTTTATATGTTTCTCCACCTTTCCTTTAGCTTCTTCCAAATATAATACATCAATCATTCAATGTTTCCAGCCTGTGGCCGGGTCAGTTTAGTAAAATGCCTCCATCTTCCTCTATCCTTCCACCATTTTTCCTCCTTTTAGTTCTTTCTTGGCCTCCCTTGCAGTCTTTTTCCTGCATACTTCATTTCCATCATTCTCTTTTGCATCCTCTCCTTTTCCATCCTCATTACATGGCCATACTCTCTCAGTCTCACTTCCTCTACTATCTCGTGTACTCTCCAGGTTTAATTCCCGCCATGGCCGAGAAATGTATCATTGGTGAAATGTGGGTTTACCCTTTCACAGTGATGAATAAACAGCTGGGGGCTGGATGTTGTGCCTGTCCTAGTCTTTAAGTTAAGATTATATGGCATACGAAGCTACGACCGGCCTAGCAAGCCGGTAGTGGGAAATATATGGCTTGAATAAAAAACTGACCTCAGGCTTGAAATAGTAATGGATGTAAAATGATTATATTATATTCTCTCTTATGTTTATTATTTTTTCCAAGATTTGGATTCATATTCAAGATTCAGGATTTGAAAGTGAATTGGAAATTTGTATTCGAGATTCAGATTTGGTAAACAGTAGATTCGACCCAACTCTAAATTCTACATTATCCTCAGTTCTTCTTGAAAAAACACAAAGAAAGTATAGTTAAACTACAATGCACTTAATGGAGTACCAATGAAGTAATTTAATTGTTTCCGTTTTTCCCCCAAATAGTACAGCGTAGAGATGGTAAGTTTGTATCACCGGCAAGACTTTTTGGGGCGGCTTGCCCGGCAAGTGCTGCAACCCACCCAAACCATACGGACGTACGACAAGAGTCCAGGCTGCTACGCACGGCTGGTCGAGACAGTGCTACCTCCTCGGATCAGCCTTCGGAGGCTGGCCAGCAAGCCTCTGGCCGCTTCATTTCTCGCCTACCTGTTTGTCGTGTGCTACATGTTTGACTGGACATTCGTCGCAGCGATATTTGTGATTTTACTAGGGTGGTTTGCCGTCATACTTGTGAAGGCCGTTTTCGAACCCTTTTTCTCCACGCAACAGCAATTTAACGGAAGGGGTGTCCAATCACAACCCTTAAGGCAGTACGACACTTTCAACGAATCATATGTGCCAAGATAAATAAAATCTACCGAGAAAAGTCGCCATATGTGTTCATTATTAGGTTTATTTTACACCATTGAATGGAAAGACCAATTTTTTAACTAGATTTTTCTGAAGAGTTTGAAATCCATTATCTTTTAAACTTTTTGATTTTATAAGTTTGTCTTTCAGGCACGATACCTGACAAAAATGTTTTGTAATTTTTCCTTAACATAAGTAAATAATCAAATGTTTTGCCTTTTAAAAAAAATAAAGTATACATGGGCTAAATTTACTATTTTTCAATGTCAAAATTTTGAGTTATAATTTATTTTTGAATCCTAAATTAAAACCTTTTATTGTTTATATGGAAAAAAGCAACGCTATACAATTAAGTAGA
>CABFWB010009176.1:0-14157 GCA_902151455.1 Timema bartmani
CACATTCACAAGTTGTGATTAATACACATCTTGTCAGAGGTGAAGGAAGGGTTTGGTATTTAGATAAATCTGTGCCGGGAACGAGGATTGAACCCCGGACCCTCAGCACAGAAGTCTGATACCTTACCCCTAGACCACCAGGTCACCAAAACCTGAATCGAATCTGTATTCTGATTTCAATAAAATGGGTTGAGTTTTGTTGGAAAGGTGTGCATGGCGTTAGTGCAAAACATTATGTATAGTGAAGCCTTAGGGGACGAGAAAACCAAAGGGGAAGCATCACCATTATCACAAGAACATTATCATATATCAAATATAGGTGAGAAGTGTGTGTGGGGGCGGAGGGGGAAGAGGGGAAGGGGTAGAAGGATCGTGTCTAGTCGAGTCGGCAGTTTATTCAACGTTATAAAGTGAACGACCATCGTATTTGTCTGTACGGAGTATGCAATCTCAAATCTAATACAAATATATACCTCTTTAAAACTAAAGAGCAAGCGTTGAAATAATTTTTTCGAGAGACCGGTCACCATAGCTTTGTTTTTACAAAACATCTTACTACCCATCCAAAATATCTGTAGTTAATTAAACAAATGGGGTAAAGATGAGGAAGGTAGAATTTAGAGGTAATTTACCCAAATTTACGTGGAGTAATATTTTAAAACCTTTCAGCTAAAATAAACTCTGAACCCTTAGGACCAGATTAGTCTCCACTAAAGCTCTCTCTTCAACTTAAATACTCTTATTCAAAGAGGTGATACAGTGATGTAGGTCATCAGACTCAAATTGCGCTTGGTTACCCTTGAATGCCCTTGATTGCCCTTTATTTCTCGTGAGTTTAAGTATCACACTTGCACCGTTGTGGTATTATTCCATATGCAGTTTTTCACTGTGAATTTTCAAGTATCTCTCCATGCTAGCGTGGGTACATTTACTCCACTATACTTTACTCATATTACTCCCTTAGATTAATGGTAGCCATTTACATATATTCATCCTGGAGTCCCAGACGGTGATATATTCGGCCTTCAGTTCAATTTGCAACATTCACACACAAGGACACCGCAGATGTTGGGCTGCAGTTCCTTCAATCGGTCACAAAACCGTTTGGGTGTGTCTATAGGTCTGCAGTTATGATCTTCAATCTTCTTTCAATAAAATGAAACAAATGGCTAAATGCCACAGCTCAAAATGAGTTATTTGGCTAGCAACCAGCCATTTTTTATTACCGTACTAACCGGTCTCGTGGTATAGTGGTCAGAGCCCTTGACTGCTGTCTTAGAGGTCCCGGGTTTGATAACCCGTCTGGTACCAGGAGGTTTTCCTCGAAAGGGGAATAATTGCCGTGGGAACCAGGGTTTGGATAATCAGGCTTGAGTTAAGTTAAAATCCGCATTGGCTTCACCCCGTCATATTCACGACTATCATCCTATCATCTTATTGGGACATGGAAATAACCTCTAGGAAAAGGAGTAATATTAGAAAATATGGCATCCCCTGGGCTACGGTAGATTAGTACTGGCTAATCTTTCCACTGCTGGGCTACCAATGATGTAGCTCAGTCAAGCCATTATTATTACTGTAGTTGTTGGTAGATATATCATCAATTATTAATAAACAAGCTAACGTCCTTTACAAATTACGATGAATGGATGCCAACCAAAGAGATTATGTAGAACCACTAATCATGAATGTTATTGGCCACACCTAAATTGTACCAAAACCAATAGAGCATACATATATATACAATATCCAACAAATAAATAATTACTTTAGTTTACCTTCCGAACAGCCTATGCCTGGATTCAAAAAATTATGAAGATACAAGTAGTACTGAAACAATCAATCATCTTCAAGTTAATATGATTAATTAATCTTCAAAATAGTTTATTTTGAATTAAATTACAAGAGAGATAGTTTATTTTCACTTTGATGCTTGAAATTTTTTTTATTTTGAAATAATATAAATAAAGTATTTTACCTTAAATATTTCTTAAATTTATTCTTTTACTCCCCCTGTTGCTTAAAAGTTTTATTTTTTTAAATATGAACTAATTATTTTTCTTGATTATTAAAAATTATAATTTTATTTTCACACAATTATGAACAGGACACAACTACATATAAGGGAATGTTATGATTTGGTTTTTTTTTCGTGTTTTGTCCCCGTGTCTCACTACCCATTTGGGCTCCATGCATACATAATTATTACGATAGTATTTATGGAGTGAGTAAGCTTGTATTTAGAGAAAGCGTACCCACATTTGAGTTGGGTAGAATGGGAAACCATTTAGGAGAAATCAACCTCAGTACATTCAACCAGGATTCAAAGTCCGATTGCTTTGTTATCAGGTACCATACCTTAATAAGTAACGCTTTTTTTCTGATGTTTTACCTTATTTTTTCCATATACAGCTAAATAGAATTTTATTCTGACCTGAAACCCCCCATACCCCCCTCTAACTCGTGTTACGTAGCTTTCAGCATCTAAAGTGTACACAAAAATAGGGAGACTCAGAGCTAAGAGCGTTCATCACAGCAGACCCAACTCAGCTACTGACTTTCACGAGGTTTGTGAGTAAAATGGAAAAGAAAAGACCTACGATATGCCAGAAATGTGTGCTGTTTATTCGTATTTGAATGATTACTCTAAATCTTCCGTGGTGACGATGGGGAACAAAGTGAAAAATTTTCTTTTTAATAGCCACAGTATGTCCCTATTATGACATAATTAAGTTTAATTGCTCTCAGTACTTATCTGTGAATCCATTCTAAAAATGTAAAAACTTGCCTTTTCAATGAATTTTTTATCCAAATATAATGTAATATTTCAATAATGTTTAGTATTAGGAACCTCTATTAACTCAGAAGTGATCCAAGTAAAATAGTTTTCATGTAAATCTACGATTTCGAGCCGACTGTATCACAGAGTTTATTGGCATGTGATGATACTACTATTTATAATCCATTCTCAAACCTGAATATACATTATTTAAAAGAATGTGATAAAAATGCTTGATTATTTTTACATGTGGTTACTGAACATAAGGCTAGTTATTTAATAAAATGCACAGCATTTTATCTTAAATAATTACTTATATTTTCAACACAGTTAACTAAAGGTGGGAACATGAACAATTTTTTTTCACCATCGAAATTCAAGTAAAAGATCTGTGTTACGTAATATTGTTATGTACCCTTCCTCATCCCCTCCCCACCCTAGTAACATCATGTGGACATTAAAGTTTCCCCCTCAAAACTTCTCAAAAGCGTTACCTAGTTTATGGATGACCCCTTACCAAAGCGAGTATCTGGGACTGTTGCTAATAACTGTCTGTGTATGGTGAATATACCAGCAGCCTGCACTCTACGACCTGTCCGATAATATTGAAGGGCCAAGACTGTTGACTCTAAATGAATAATCTGTGGCCATCAACAGTCCACACCTTAAGTAGGGATCTGACAGTCCACGGATTGCAAGATGACTGTATTTGAATGGGTACCATCTGTTATGATAGCCCTTGTCATAAATATCCCGAGAAAAATGGAACAATATTTGCGTGTGAGCTCAACTTATCTCTACAACTAAAGCAAAGCAAACTGGATAAGACAAATCCTTAGAAGCAACTGTCTTCTGCACGATGTGATAAAAGGAAAGGTTGAAGGAAATAGGAGATTTGGAAGAAGGAGGATTCAAATACAAGATTACTAGGAAATGAAGAAAATTCTGGGAGTTGAAGGAGGAGGCAGAGGACAGGGTGCATTGGCGGTCTAAATTCACTGATAAAAGGAATGTACGTGTCGTAAGACAGAACACCCAATAATAGTACAACTAATAGATACATAAATAGCATCTGGGTGCATAGGAACTAAACGTCATAATCGTTTGCTGGTCAAATATACGTTTGCGGCTCAAATCATAGCTGGGTGTATCAAATTATTTTTTCTCTAAATTTTTCCCTGCCCTTCTCCCATCAAATATTGATGCAATTATTATAATTTCAGCCCTTTCTCATCCCTAGCCTAGGAGTGTAAATATGCGGATAGCCTGAACTCATAGTAAGACGTGATGTACACAAAAAATAATAATTTTGTAACACTATTTCAAGTAGGCCTGAAAATAACATTCATTTTTAACTAGAATGATTATAAAAGATTTGTTATTTAGTTGTCAGAAAAAGGTTCTGGCCTATAACGAGTAAACATTTTGGTTTATTTTCATTACCTTTAAATTATTGGAAAATGTTTGGTTTATTATTTATACAGTTTTAGATCCACGAAAATAATGCAGTAGATTTTACTTGATTAAGCTAATGGGCTAGAAATAAATTTGGTTTTTTTTTCTTTTCCTTTTTTAACTTTGGTTTTCTATCCTTTATTTAAGTATCAAAAGAACAAAGTTTTAAAAAAGTACACCGTGCATGATTGAAAGTTACTTTATTTTTCCAACAAAGAACAGAGTGAAAGAGGAAGCCAAGAAGGAGGAAAGGATATAATAAAAAAAAGAGGTAAAAGAAGAAAATCTATGGCTCTTAATTTCAGTTTTAGCAGTCGAGATTATGCAAACTTCAAAAGAAAAGTTGGTTGGTTTGAGTTAGCTATATTTCACAGTGAAGCCTTACCGATGGTATCTGCTCTAATGATTTAAATTGCATCGAACAGTTCTGTGTGTGCCCCCAGGTCCCCCTCCTCCCTTTTTTATCCCCTCCGCCTCCCTTACCCTATCACCCAACCCTTTCCTTACTCCGTAAAGCCATTTGCTTGATAAACTTAAATATTTGCAGCATTAATAGGCATAAATAAGAAAATAAATTGTCATGACTTGAAAAAATACAAACAAGGCTGTAAAAAAGATTATTTATTTAAATACAAGTATGATATATTATTAAATCACATTTAATTTTTAATGGAACACATTTATTTTTATTTGAGCTCTCAAGGCTTATTTTTGACTCTATCTGTTGTAGTTTAGATTAAATGTACCTTCATGTCTTGGATCATAGCCTTGACCTTTCACCGAAGAACCGGACTTGATTAGCTTAGCGTTTTATTTTGCGTTCCCACCAATGTGGTTATGAGGATATTATCATCCATTTTTTTTAAAAAGTTTATGTAATCCCTTTTAGGAAATGTAAATACATATTTTAATATTCTCTTCAGTGTATGCTTTTTATCTCTCTGCTATTCAGTTGCTTATGCACTATATTACATTGTGTTTTACGGTGAGAAAAGGCCAGAGGGGAGGTGGCATCAGGGGGTGGAGTATATAAAATGTTGAGAAATTAAAAACCATGCGTAATAGACACAAGTTTTAAATAGTTTGTCATCAGTATCTTTTGAAAATTGTTCAAGTGTTGTTTAAAAAACACGACAGGGCACAATTAATCTGTGGTTATCTTTTAAAATGATATTTTTCAAGACTTAAATAGTATTTACTTCCATTTGGTGAGATATCTATTACTCTCACAATAAACCTACTATCATGTATTGATCACAATTTACTTATTACAAAAGATACATACTTCATCTACCCTGTAAGGTAGCAAGCATACCTCGGTGGCATAGTTGGCTAACGCGCTTGTTTCGTGTAGAGCCAGTCTGCCGAGGCGAGGTTCGAATCTCGGTCGGGTGAGCTGGGGGTGGTTTTTCCTAAAAGGTTTTCCATTCTTCCTCCACGCAAATGCGGGTTCACCTCCTCTAAATTCAAGATTCCCAATTCCTAAGCCATTAGCGTAATTAGTACTTAAACGTATAACCCAAACGGGTAGTAAGACGCAGTGTTAAGTAGTAAAATTTAAAAAAGTAAGGTCACCATGCAATATTCCACCATGGTAAGCTTACAAGATAAGGTCATATTGTAGTCCGTCAAGGTAAAAATGCTTTTTTAAGGGTAGATGGAGTGTAGCCCAAAACGTGTGTAAACAGTCCTTCAGTTGCCTTAGTTGTTAGCGTATATACACATTATTTAAATTCATGTATCTATACATTATAAAACACTATATGGATATATATATATATATATATATGTTTCTATATTTATTCAGAGCATACAATATGTTTTAAATCTGATTATTTTAAATATGAATGCACATTATTTTTAATCTCAATACATGCTATCAATATCAATTAAGAAAGATGAAAGGAAAAAAATACCGTTTGAATATTCAAAGTGCAGAAATAGACGAGTATTCAAAGAAACGCATTCATTTTCCTTAGTTCTCGGTTATTTTTTTAATCGTGTCGTTTCCAAAGAGAAACGCCTTTTTAC
The DNA here is from genome assembly GCA_902151455.1 of Timema bartmani. NCBI lineage: Eukaryota > Metazoa > Arthropoda > Insecta > Phasmatodea > Timematidae > Timema > Timema bartmani. Next base: position 6,266 of record CABFWB010009176.1, read on the forward strand.
TTAGAGATGATTACAATACGCTTTTCTAGTAATCACTGGCTATTATTTATTTTTTTGTCAAACCATTTTTTTAGGGAAATTAAAAAGAGGAAGGTTTTTTTTGTAATCTTATGAAGTTCAAACAGTTAGATGTTGGTTTAAAATAATGTGGTATTCTAATTTAATTCTCCTTGAATTTTTACTTTTTTTTTATTAAATAATATAGTTATTGATTAGTGATGGCATAAATTATTATCTAATGTATAAAGATGATAATTAAACTCAATAGAAAATGTAACCATAATTGCGTATAGTGAGATTGTAAAAATCACCTGTAAAAGACTACCGCTAATATAATTGGCCGGGATTTGAACCCCAAACTTCCTGTAACCTGTGACCAAATTCAATGCCAATCTGGAGTATTATACATCATTACTACATATTTAAGTGCATCATGTTTATTAAGACACATTTGTTTTTATTTCCTCACATACAGAAAATATTGTAGTTAAAAATGGTCGATCTCGAGAGTATGATCGATCATAACATTTCATGTACTCCAGAATTAAAAGAAAACAAGGGTACCCTACATTTGTGTTTTTCTGTCTCTTTATTTACAAGTGAAATGATTTTAAGGATTTTATTCAAAGTTTTAAATATTATATTGTCATATTTTGATGCAAAGTCATGTACTTGATTCAAAACCTGAATTTATGGGTAGCATACTGATTACATATTTTTGAAAATAATAATTTTTTTTTAAATTATTAAGTAAAGATCGGGGCTCAAAATGAATTTCTAGAATAGTGTATAATATAATAAATAGATATGATTGTTAATTATTCAAAAAAATATAATTGACGTTACTTTGTTGAGTAATCATTTCTCACTTTTTGTTACAAATCACAATAGACTTTAAAATGTATATACGATTGTGATTTCACATTTTTTTATATCCAAAGTGAAATTGTTAATCTAAAACTATTTACAGTTGAGAATTAGGCTGAAACATCAAATTATTATAAAATTTAGATCAAAATATTCGTTTGAGTGGAAGCAGGATTAGGATTTACATTTAAAAAAATTGGGTGCCTGTCAACACTAAAAACCGACAGTCAGCGCTGCGTTGTCTAAGGGGTTTGACATATATTACATAAAGTCATCCATTGAGGAAGAATTTTGTGGTTTGTGTCTTGATCAAATGCATTTGCTATAGAATTTTTATATGAGTTGTCTCTGTGTTGGTTTACCACATTCTCTCTACGATGCTAATGCCAGTAGGCTTCTTGCCTTATGGATGCTTCTCTCTTCCTTCCCTCTTATATTAATCCGTAAAATTTTACTGTCTCAAATTTACTCGTTAAAAAATATATGTTTTGACTCAACTTTGTGCTTTCTTATAACATTTAAAGAATAATTTACGTTTAAAATATTTTTAAGTTATTTAGTTTTTTTTAAAAGAAGGAACTTCTTATTTAGCATTCCCCATGAACCCATTTTAAACAAAACTGTTAGAGCNACCCACCTTATATATAATAAAACTAATAATCTGTAAACTATTCAATTAGAGAGCCATAATCAAAACTTTTAAGAAAATACTCCCTTAGGGTAACATCTAAAGGCCCAGTTTCATGTCAATTCCACTAAATGGTTTCGTCCCTAGCCCCAGGGACAGATGGACATTGGACTAGTTTTCATGCATAAAATCATGAAACAAGAAAAATATAAGCTATCAATAGTTAGTAACACCATGGTAATAAACATATTATTACAAAATGTTCGTATGAATAAGGTAGTTTAAGGAAATTGTGCCCAGATAAGCGTATAAATGGGGTGGTTGAACCACAGTGGTAGGTCACATCTGAAAAATCAACATGGGTGTACCCAGAAAAGATTCAAAACTAGGTGCTACTGCTGAGCTTTTAATATCAAGTTCTGACAATTTAAAAATAACACCTGGACCAGTGAATTGAACCCGGGACCTTTGGCTTAGTACGTCAATGCTCTAGCCAATGAGCTATCTAGGAATCGTCCCGTGCCCAGGGTTCTTCTTCACTCATATTTTAAGGCAGAGTCTGTAGTGAACGTGCGGAAATCGTTGGCTACAAATGTGTGATTTTATTAAGATTACGAGCTATCAGATAACGCAGCCACCTTAGACTCGGTTGTTGGCTTAATGCTGCCATTTGTACAATTATTATAATTGTAAGGGATTGCATATTTAATTAAGATTCATTAAGATTATTTATGCTTTTAGTGAGGATTACTCCATCTAGATATCATGTTCTGAAAATTGAAAAATGACACCTGGACCTGAGTGAAGAATGATCCTGAGCACGGGATTATTCCTGGATAACTCAGTGGTTAGAACATATGCGTACTAAGCCAAAGGTTCCGGGCTATATTCCCGTGTCCAAGTGTCATTTTTCAATTTTCAGAACATGATATATATATATATAGTAAATCCTCACTAAAAGCTCAAAAATAGCTTCGGCTATTTGATTCCCACTATAATGGGTCAAGTAAGTTTGTAGGTCGTGTTTTGACTTTATCTATATAATTATACCATGGTCCATGCGTTATTATCCGTCCGGGATATTTCCGTATTCATACAAATAAAAGAGGGTTCAGAAATATATAGTCAAGAAATGGGTTCTGGAAGATTTTTTTGGCCCCTTTTGGAGGTAAAAGGGGGATGATGTCATTTCCAGGTTTGGCTAGTTTATTTATTTGAGGTAATTTACCCGCATTTTCTGAAACGGCTGATTATATCAGCACACGAGAATGTATTTGAGCGAGAGTGAAAGGGCATACCAATTTTGCCAGTAAAGCTGTTTTCACATTTGTTCTATGGTTCTTTTACATGCCATAATTGACATGGGGCACGATGGCTTTACTTCCACTCCAAAGTAAGTTGTGCTACAGATTTGTATCGCATCGCTCAAGAAAATCCATTAAACCTGGCTGGATTTGAACCCACGGACATTGGTACCTGAGGCGAGCGAACAATTTTAATTTATGACCACTGAGTTCGACAGGTTGAGCTGGGTTGGGGTAAAAATACATAATTGTACGTGCAAAGAACTAGCTCGGCACATTTCAAAAATAGAGAGAATAGATTCCTTATCTTTTGTCACCGCACGAGGTAGTAAAATATATAGATCTGTAATATTTATTCTATTCCTTGTTGTTTGAACGCTGTATGAAATCTCTTCTCCCATTTAACTACTGGCATTGTTGATAAAGTATTTCAAAACTATAAGAAAAAATAAAATATCAATATAATATTAGATACACTTAAGCTATATAATGTATTAGTTTGAAAGAAATACTATTAATTTTCATGAACCTATGTACATTATTATCAAAATAGTGATTGACTAAGATAGGATAGTGAAATTTGTAGAGTTAAGTATCAATGAAGACAAGGTGTCACACCACACTATACAGATACGTAACTCAAACAAACCCCTTTTACAAACAATAATCATCATAGGTAAATCATTGTTCAGTTTGTTCTAATTCCTGACCCCCCTTCCTTTCTTATAAGAGGACATGGGGAGGGGAATAACCCATGCCACCCCCACCCTCCCCCCTCTTAGTTCCGCTGCTCATGAATTAGGAGAAAGTTTAGCCGCATTAATAATGAAAGAAATTAGGAATAATATTTTTGGAAAATAAGTCTCGGTGCATTCGGCCAACAGTCAATAAATTCCCGATGCCGTAAAACCAGTTAGAAATAGACGCCTTATTCTGTGTACCCATAAGTTCAGGTGCATGTATAATTTAGCATAAAAATGTTACATTTAACATAAATGCGTAATAGTTGTGCGAGAATTCCCTCTTCCCACTTCTTTTAAGGGGGTAGTTGTTGAGACTGCCGTGGGCAGCGCTGGTAGGGAAAAAAAGAGTAGCGCCGTTGCCTGGCGGTAGGTCATGAACTGATAGATCGGACTATTATTGAGATGGACGTTAAGTTCATGTCTAGCCATTAAATTGTATCAAGTTTTTTCATACATGGTAATTCGTTCCAATTATAATTATAATGTGTCAAGTATTTGCAATAAATCAGTAAATCAGAAAAGCTACATTTAATTTATTATATATGAATTGATTATCATACCCGCTCTCATAGACATAATACTGGTACCTCATGTAAGGGTTGGGACTCCAACACATGGAAGTTATCTAGTGAAGTTCAAATGGCCCCCGGACAAACATGATAACCAGAGCCGTTAAATACGCTGGTATAACATTTTCAAAGCAACAAATAGGTTCGCAGTGGTACATGAAGTCAGCGTCATGCCGTTACACGACACGAGCAAGTCGCTCGCTATTGGCATTACGGACACGAAATACGTTATGTCATGAGCGTTACTAACAGACACCGTAAGCATTATAATAGAACGCTCGAGTTTTTATTTTTAGCACCACGTTTTACTACTTGTTCAGGTTATACGTATATGTAATATATACGCTAATGTTTTAGGATTGAGAAAGGTTGAATTTAGAGACGGTGGAACTGCATTTCTGCCTTGGAAGATTGGAAAAACATCTAGTAAAAACCAGCCTCAGGACACCTGACCAGGATTCATACTCCAATATTCTCGAAAAGAATAAACACATTTCTAAAAATCTTACCTCAGCTGGTGGTGCATCTGTCTAATGCATCATGAGTATCTGGTTCTATTTCAAGAATGATAGAAAAATGTATATAATGAAATCGCATTCTCCCAAGTGATTGTTGGGACTGGATGTTGTGTTTGTTGTGGGAAAAATTATTGTATTAATTAATGTGTTGACATAAACAATCTGATCAGAAAGTTCACTTTAATTACCCGTATTTTCTTTAAATACAAATTATTTGTAATTGTTTCACAATTTAGCAGGCCAATTCAAGTGAATTTCAAGCTTAGAATCCAGTGTTTTTTTCAGATGAGCAAGGAGCTATATTTCCCCCACTACCAACTCACCAAAATATTCAGATAGAATGCTTAAGGGATGTTTCTATTAATTGTTTACTGTAGTGAAGGGGAAAAAAGGATCTGGGTTAGGGCTGCTCTAATGAAAGGCGAGTGATAAAAAGTGTATTTGAAAAATGTTTAACGAGTTATTCCTTCGGGGATATATTTTATGAGCGACAAGGCAACCGCCCTCTTCCCCCCTACTCTTCATCCCGCTCCACACTCTTTTTCTCTTCGCCCCTTCTTCTTTGGTTGCCACCGGGAAGATAAAAAAAAGTGTCTAGTAGCGATTTGTTCGTAAGAGAACGGGTATTAACTAATTAATTAACTTGGTACTTTGCAACGAGAACACTCGGTGTCAAATGGTATCAGCGCGACGAAGATGATGATGATGATGGTGATGATAATGAAGATGAAAAAGGAAAGTAAGGGGGAAAATATGGGAAGTGGAATAGATTCTTTGGGAAATGTGAGCAAGGGGACGAAGACGCTCTCTAATGAAGGAGGCTTACGCCCCACCGTCTTATTAAATAAACCATCGTTTTATTTGACAGAGAAATTAAAGCGATACAAATAATAATTTAGCTCAGAAATACAGAACTGAAGTTCAAATGAATATTGTTTATTATTCTGACCTTCCCGTGGCTAAGAGGTCAGATCGCTTTAACAAAGGTCTACGTGAACAAAGTTTGTTTCCAGGTTGGTGTGAACATAGCAATTTCATATTTTGATATTGGTTCAGGTTTATATCCAATTATGGTTCAGACACTAGGACTGGGTGGGTATGTCGTATTAAGTTATATATTCTATCCGAGGAAAAGTTAATTTGTACCCACTTCAGTTGTCGTCATGGTCTAAGGCAGGGCTCAGCAACTGGTCCATCTCGATCGACCAATCGACCGTTTGGTCTCATAGCAATTTTCATTCGATTGCGAAATAAATCCTCATCATGATGTCAATCTTCGGGTCTTTCATACTATCGAATATTAAAGAACTTTCAAATAATATTTGATTGCGTCTAAAATTACTTTAATTGGTTATAATCACCAATGTTGTTGTTATTATTATTAATATTAGCTGTTTTGTATTAAGACAGGACCATTATTTTTGTCAGTAAACCTCGACCAACTCCTCCTAGAGCACCCAGAATGTCCTTCTTTACTCCAAGTCATCTAATATTTGAATACTTCGTCTATATAAGTACCTATTTTCCTCAACCTTTCCTTTTATGGCGTCGTGCAGAAGACAGTTCCTCCTAAGGATATGTCCAATATAGTTTGCCTTTTACCCGAAGAGTCACATGCAAAATGATTCTCTTCTCACTCACTCTTCTTTGGATTTATTTATTTGTCACTTGCTATTTTCAAGTCTTCTCTAGCACCACACTTCAAAGCTCTAAAAGTATTTATTTTCCATCTGCCTAAGAGTACAGGTTTCTGCTCTATACACCACGATGCTCCAAATGAAGCATTTCATCAATTTATTTGTCAGTTCCAAACTAAACTTGCTGCTCAACAGTCGCCTCTTCTTTTTGAAAGCTTCCTTGGCCATGGAAATTCTCGAACTAACATTCTTGGGGCAGTAGACATAGTTAAACTATTCTATGTTTTCCAAATGCTGGTTTACAGTTTTGATTTTCAGTGGCTTTACATTTTGTGAAATCACCATCACTTTTGAGTTACCACTGTTTATCTCCATTCCATATCTTCTCCTTATCTCCACCAGCTGGTCCATAATTTACTGCAACTCTTCTTTATTTTTGGCCAGCAATGCTAAATCATCTGCGTATTTTATTATGTTGATGATGCGCCTTCCTATCCTGAAATTGCCACGTCCTTGCTAAATTCTCTGACCAGCTAATCTACATATAATTTAAAGAGACTGGATGACAAACAGCATCCCTGCCCCACTCCTCTTCCTATCCATACGCTGTTGGTATCTCCATCATATATTCTTACCTTCATTCACTGTCCCAGGTACATTTTTGCACCCAGACTTCTTTCTCTCTTCTTGCGTATCTCCATCAGATTCTTCCCCTTCACTCCTTCGAACGCCTTTTATCAGTCGATGAAAACAATGTAGACCTCTACCTTGACTTCCATCACTCTCTCTGAAACTAATATCAGAATTCTTATGGCATCTCTAATTCCTTTTCCCTTTCAAAATCCCAATTGGTCTTCTTCCATTACAATTTATATTTTATGATCCAGTTGCCTTTTGAGTATTCTTGCCACGATTTTTTCCACATGAGAGATGAAGCTGATGGTCCTGTGACCACTGAAAATTTTGGCTTCTTACTTCTTCTTTAGAGCCACTATTGCTATGTCTAGAAAGTCCTTGGGCCATTCTTCTATTTCGTAAATCATATTTTTAATTTTTATCATTGCCATTACTCTATTGTTTCCAAGATCCCTTAGAAATTCAGCTACTATGTCGTCGTTTCTTGCAGCTTTCCTTATTGGCATGTCCTTTATGGCTCTCTCCACTTTACTCTTTTAAATGCTTGGTCCTTTTTCGTCTTCCTCTACCTCATCTTATTCTGCTTCAATCTCTAGGTTCACTTGTCAATTTTATTGTCGCATGGTTTTTCTATATCTCTTTTTTGGATCATAAGAGGTGCTTTATGATCCATCACCATATTAAAATTAACATTTCATTTATTTATTCTGTAGCATTTAGCTAAAAGAGTCAACATAAAAGTGATGAAACTTACCCCACCGTACTGCCGGCCGCATCAAATGGGAACACTAATAAACTGCGCGGCTGACCACAACCACCCGGACACATGTTAAACTCTATACTGAGCCACAATTGTTGATAATGACAGGCCAAAGAGCATAGATACAAAAAAAACTTCGGTGCAAAAGATGTGCTGCTCGCCCCTTCATTACAGAACACTATGGAACAGTTCCGATGGTTCCAGAACAGTACTTTCATGCGCATGATCTT
>CABFWB010009177.1:0-14154 GCA_902151455.1 Timema bartmani
CACCTATGTAGATTAGTTGTAGATACGTATGAGTGTTATCGCCACCATGTGTGGTCGTGGGGCAGTTTCAAATATAGAAGCTATGGCACCTTAGAGTAGAGTCATCCTAGCGTAATTAAACACCTAAGTTCCGAATTAAAGCTAATTTACTCTTAATTTCCGGCAGACCCAGGTACCACACCTATATAGATTAGTTTTAAGCACCTATGAGTGTAATCGACACCATGTGTGGTCGTGGGGCAGTTTCAAATATAGAAGTTGTGGCACCTTAAAATCGACTTAATATAGCACTATGTAACATATACGGTCCACTTCAAAGGTAATTTACTCAAAATTTCCGTTAGACCCAAGTACCACACCTATGTAGTTTAGTTTTAGGCACCTATGGTCGTAATCGCCACCATGTGTGGTCGTGTGGCAGTTTCAAATATTAAAGAAGTTGTAGCACCTCACAATGATTTACCTATAGCTCATTTGTGAGGTAAATAAACTTTCAGATGCTATTTATTTTTTAAAAATTCAGAATATTCAATATTAGCCGATCAAGTTTGTTCCAATCACGTATTGCTTTACTATCATTAATATTAACGGCCAATAATTGGAATAATATCAATACAATAAAAATGAACTGCTACCATAACGAATATGTTTGTATTATATTATTTATGATATTTAATGTTTTGCAGTTTCTTTATCTATTATAATTAATAGATTAAAACATTAACTTCCTTCAGTCCTTTATAATAGACTAACTATTTTACTTTTTGATATCATATTTTACTTAATTCATATGGTTTTTCGTTACTGCCATCTATTATCTTAATATTATAGCTCGTTTCATTTATTTTCGATTAGAGTGCCCTCTAATGGTTATCGCTAAACTAATAGTAATATCTGGTTTCAAAGTTTGTTGTTGTCACCCTGCGCATTGCTTGTTTTCCCCTAGAATAAACTGGCTAAGTTCAGTAAAGTTAACAAGCAGTAGGTTTAATAAAATCTTCTGCGACCAGTCTAGCCAGGCTATGAGAAATACATTTCTATCTAGTAACTAATTTTATTTTCAAAGAAAAAGTTATAATAAGGTTGATATAAAATGAACTAGGAAAGAAAATATTAAACCGAAAAGAAAAAAATAATAATAGAAAGAACCAACTACACGGCTTCATATAATGGGCACTGTGTTTAACCCTTGATGGCAATGGTGAGAGTGTAGACAGCAGCAATATGGCAAAATCATGGAGTTTTAAAGTATATTACAGTTGTTAGTAAATATACATAAACATATCAAATGTGAACAAAAAATAGTAAAATGTGGCTTACTAAAAGTTAATTCTGGTTATAATTATTATCAATATTTTAGACTAGGCTAATGCATAACGCATTTAATAGTGAATAGTGCATAGCACATAGTGCGAATGATGTTGAAATGTATAATTTTCATTGATTGCGTTTATAATCTATAAATAGTGAATAGTGGACAACATATAAAACTTACTTTTGTTTAATTAAAGTTGTTTTCGAATTTAACTCTTTAGTGAAGTATTTTTAGAGTCCTCATTTAGTAGTGCAAAGAGGCTAGACCAATTTCTATCTATGAAAGACAATAAATTAACTTAAGAATATACACTACGTTTCCTTTGAATTAGATATCCAAACCTAAAATTAAGGTTAGTTTAATGAAGGCCAAAAAGAGAAAAATTTTGTTTGCTCGAAAATAGCTGAACAATTTTGATTAAATTTTGTATTGTTGTAGCATTAAAAACAAAATGGAGATTATAATTTTTCCATAAAAATGACTTTAAAGGTACTTTATACAAGTGTAAGTTTTCAAATTTCTCCACAATTATTTAAGATACAAAATAAATTATCATTGTGAAGTTATAGTACTAAAAATAAAAATCTATAATTTGAATTATAAGTTTTATGAAATCAAGAGTTTCTTAACTATAAAAAATATATATAATTATGATTTTTTTTCATGACAGGATCCGTTGTCCAAACAATAAAATAAATTTTAAACAAATTTAAAGCTTTTATTTAAACTTATTAAAACAAACTTCTAATGGACAGTATATAACTAAAAACTATACAAATAATTGGCATAGGTGATCAGCCCAATCGACAACAAATGATCGGCACTGTCCTAATTGGCAAACTATTTAATCGGCCCAGCTCTAATATTATATAAATTATACTATATATTAGGACAATGCCGAATAGCTGGCCAATCAGCGTGTAGCTTTTAGCGTCTGGTCTTTTGGTATAGTGGCAAGAGAAGCGTAAGATGTACTTCACAAATAGCCCGTGGGTGAATAGGTCGTGTTACACAGATTTGTTCACAATTATTATAAGCGATTTGGAGTGATGGAGGTAGCTGGGAATAAAGAGCGTCCACCATGAGGAAGTAACACATGTGGCCAATTCATTTTAGAGGAAAATTATACTCAATATAATGTAGTAAAGTCTAGTGTAAGCTTTTGTATATAGTGTTAAAATATAAAAAATTGTGAGTCATGAAAGTTCCATAACATTTGTAATGTTTACTAAATACAAAATATAACATCAAACTCAACCTCAACAACTTAAAATCTTGTTATTTGCTTAAGTTAACCCACCCGTAGCTACTCATCCCAAAGAGTTCTTTTGATGCTCTACAGCAACTTTTTATTGCTGTGGACCGACACAACCTAGAGAAGCCTGAAGATGTAGAAACAGACTAATTAACAAACTCACGTTTGTAAATAATTAATTTTGTGAGAACTAATAACGAATAATTGGACTTTAAAACTGACTATAGCTTGGTAGCAATGCTTTAGTTTCAACTGCTTCCATGGCTCCTTTATCAAAGAAAGCTAGAATTGCTCTAATAGTTGGTGCAATGATTATTTTTTCAGAAAAAAAAAAGAAGAAAAGACGTGTATGGACAAAGGAATAGGTAGTTAAGAAAAAAGGGAGCACTATATTCATTTATTTTTATCACAATCTGTTGCAGACTACCAATAATCATATTTTTCGAGGGTTGTTACCTTTAGAAAACATCAGAAAAGTATTATTCCACCCTTTTTATTCATTATATTTGTAATAAAATCTGTTGTTGGCACTGTGGCTAAGAAAAATGGTAAAAGTTTCAAGGTTGAAATAAAAAGGTTTGTAGAAGTTCTTTAAATTAGCTCGTTTCCAATAAATCCATAGAATCGTGTGAGCCTCCTGATTTTGTAAATTACTTTAGAATAGATTATGATACATTAATTCAAGATTTGTTGAAGTTTCACTCCTTCGATTGAAAAAGAGTACACTTTGATGAGAGATGCAGCTAGTCCAGAAGAGTTTCTAATGGCAACACTGAGATTTTTGGCTATTGGTAAAAGTTTTTAAGACTTAAAATACAGTTGTCTTATTTATGCTCAGCTAATTAGCAAAATAATCCTAGAAACATACCATGCCATTGTATCCTCGTTACTGTTCATAGAGGAAACCACTGTACGTAATTCTTGGTTTAAAACAAAACCCATGTGGTCAAAGTACTATAATGTACTCTCCGGAATGTCATCCTCTCCACTTCCAGTTTTTTTTGCTTCATTTATTCGTCGTAGCTGACGACGAACTTAAGATCTCAGAGACGTTATTTTTTTGATAAGTCATTATTGGCATTTGGAAATAAATCCTTGCATTTTGTTAACAAACAACCACGCGTAGCATTTTTTATTTGTTTATTCCTGTGATACTTACATTAGCAACTTTTTTTATATTGAGCAATAAACAATTCCCAATACACTTTGTTATCTTCAAATTCCAGAGTAAAACAAACAATACAATATTATTCAACCATTGATCTATATAATACAACTGGATGTACATCTGTGGCTGAAATTTTCGTGCTGTCGTCTGCACACCATTGTGTAAGAGAAAGAGGAACTTTTGAGAATATCTTGTTCTCTTACACACATACAAGGCAATGTGGCATTTAGATATCGTTCACTAATTTGATTGAGTATATGCGATACATCGATGTGTGAGTTAAATGAAGTAAATATTTTGATAAAATGTTTGAAGAGCATAACAAAGTTCGAAACTCTTGAGTTTTTTCTTTAAATAAGTTGATGTAGGCTGATATATACTAAGATTTTTGAATGAAGCAGGGTTGGAAGGCTTTATCTTGTACCAGTATCCTATCGTATAGTATTATCTAGGTAAGATGAAGGATCGTCCAGAAGGGAATTTCTACTTCCGTTTTAAATGACCGTTTATCCTTCAAAAATACCAATATATAATAGGATTATGACTCTAAATAAAACCTTCCAGATCAAGATTCTTACCAAAATGAGGGTACAATAGATACAAAATTTCCTACAAGCCTATAACCTAAATGATCGTTTGAACGTAAAGGCTCCAACAGACTCCTTATCCATAGGTCCATAGTCCGTTCTCCGTGGTCCTGGTCCTCAAGAAATTCTACTCACGATTACACAGTCCATATCCGTAATCACGTGACCGTTCCAACCACTGAGATGGTCAGAGACTTTGTCCAATCGAAAACTTCGAAAGAAAATGGTTTACAGCAAGGGATGAAAGCAGAAACTAGAAAAACAATTTTATTGAAAAAACTTTCAGGATATACTTAAAATTTAGTATAATCACAAAATTTATATATATATAAAAATTTAGTACAATCACAAAATTTATATATATATATAGCACGATTTTAACTATCAATCTTAAGATAATTTAGTTTGAAAATGCAAAACAAATGAAGGTACTAGTATTCTGAATGTTAACAAAGCAAACACTTTTAATATCATTTTCATGCTTCCTTTATTTATATATGGATCTTGATATTTAACAAGTATATTACCAATCACAAAATAAAATATAGTTTAAAAAAAATAATGTTGGTGTTTAAGATGGATCCCAACGCGCATGCACGTATTTACTCAGCTGTGATTGGTAGTCCGTATAAACTAGTCCTTAGAAAGTTCAAGTTGATCAATTTCTACGGAGTATGGACTTATGGACAAGGACTCTGTTGCCAGAGCAATCTGATAATGTGGCATTGATTTCCTACGGACCATGGACTACAGACCACGGACCTACGGATACGGAGTCTGTGTCAAGGCCTTAAGACTTCTACACAAAGTATGTCATTCAGACAAATGTAATAAAGTTCTTAGCTAACTTGTTTCATTATTGTCACCGAACTTTCAACATAATATGGTTTCTAAAAGCAATATACAAGATATGAGCCAACTTTAAAAAAAGCTAGTAATATAATAATACTTTCTACAAGCCTATTACCTAAATGATCATTTGAGCGTAAGACAACTACACCAAGTTTGTCATTCAAACAAATGTAATCAAGTTTTAAGATAGATACCTTATCCCATTGTATTTATTGAACTTTCAATATAATATAGTTTCTTAAACCAATATACAATCTAATATCCAACGTTAAATACATTGTAGTCTTGGAAGAATGTGTACAACATGGATGATAGATACATTTTAAATATATTCAAGATTGTATTCGTGTTTGTACAGCATTACCTGTAAAACTGAATTGTATATCTCTTAATGTAAATGTTTCTTCAGCCAAATATGGTATAATACCTCACTACTTTCAAACAATAACATTTGTATTCATCAGAAACATGTTTTCACACAAGAACCTTGAAATAAACCATTAAATTTGTCCCCTCACAATAAAGGAGATGACAAACTTGATCATCACGCTTTAGTCTTTTGCAAGTGGTGTGTTTATGTCCATCCAGTGTAGCATAGAGATCACTGCCATCAACACAAGAATCACGCGAACGGTTATAGGACTGGTCGTGACGTGTGCACACACAGGTCAACTGGCACGGATTAGTCCGCGTCGGTTCATCAGTCCACTCAGCTGGAGTGTGACCCGACCACACACTTGTACGGTACTACCACACACGACCAGATGAGTCAGCTGACGAATCTCAACGGACTCGTCCGGAGAATGGGTCCACTTGTGAATGGGAGCCTTAAGATTTGTTAGGTAGGCCAACAACCTCGCTTTAATTCAATGCGCATGCTCAGAGGGTTGCAAGCACCTACAACTGAGTAAAGGCAGGACAGCGCTAACAATCAAGCTCGCAAGTGGAATAGTAAAGAAAATGATCCGCGCAAGCGCATATCTGATTTAAAGCAACACAATTTAAATATATTAATTCTTTATGAAGTGTTATTATTTAATTAAAATCAAATTAAATACTATTTTGTGTGAAATTATAAGCATTACACTTGCACACTGCAGCCGCTACTGGTTTAAATATGGACATGCAATTAGCTCACTACCACACAAATAAATAAAAAGTTAATAATTTAAATATAAGCAATGCAAACTTAAGAACATTAGAAAATATTTATTTCAAGCTAATTTTCCAAAATGTAACCTTATCAAAGAACCAATCATTATTATTTATCTGTATCTATAAATACAGTTTTAATGAATTTATTTTATATACTAATTTACATGTCTTAAATTGCTTATAAAGTTATCATGATACTTGTTAAATTAATTGACAACAGTTTCTCTGTATTGTTTATATAAATGCACGAGAAATATTACAACTATAATTCCATTTATCAAAATAATGCTAGATCAATTATTTATTAATTCCTGATAGCATCTATCTTAGAAAAGTTAATTTTAGTAGCTTCAGACTATTTCCAGTTGATTTCTGAACTAGATTATGAAAGGAATGTAAAACATGGCGCCAATAGAAGTAAATATATAATTTTATTATATAATTTTTCTACACAAATAACTCTCTATATCATTTCAAATCAATAGTCTATGAAAATATATTCTTTAGCACTTCAAGTTTATTGGTGTTTTTCTTTATAATTTCATAGGTTTACTTTGTTAATCTTTAATATTTATTTCAGGACTTCACATATGATGCAAAAGAGAGAAGCAACACTATTTTATTTAACTCCTCCAAAAATGAAGTTTATAAGCTTAATGACAGTTATAAAAATTTACACAGGAAGCTGAAAGGAAACTGGAAAGTGTTAATGTAAGTTTTTTTTTCTCAATGATCAACATATTTAGTGTTTTTTTTAAAAAAGAATGTGTCGAGTTCATTTAGGTCAAATGGGGTAAATGTGACCTTTTACATTTATTTAATAAAATCTATTCTATAACTTCCATATCTAGTGTGCATAGCAGAAATTCTTTAACACTCTCTAAAATTAAATTCTTACTACACTAAACTACTTATTAGTGGTATAAAAAAATAGGGTCATTGGGTGCACTGAAATAATGGCATAGGCCTAAATGGCAAATATTTTATGATTATTACATTTTTATTTCCCTATCTAAACTTCAATATTAATTAATAGAAATCTATTAGCATCAATGTCAATTATTTTACACTTATTATATTTTCGTTTACTTACCTACAATTAAATTTTGATTTCTAGAATAAACTTCTAAAGAAAGTCTACAGCCAAGGATGTGGAAAGCTAATTTCTCTAGGCGGTTCCACAAGAAAATTTAGCTATAAGTTACCAGTACCTTTATCTTCACCCATCCCCCTGCCCTGGTTTCTCTCTACACCTTTGCTGTTTATGATGTAGAATCTGGCCTTGATATCCAATTAAAAAAAAAGTTTGAATCTAAAAAATAAGTTATGTGTAAACTACCTGTAAATTAATATTTCTCTGAAAAACAAGTAGGCCTATACAGTGCTAATTCATCATGTAAAACACTCCCATGATTTACATTTTAAACAAAATCTTAGAGCAATTTTTGAGAAACATATGATTTTCGAATTTAGTTGTTAGTAAACTAGGCATACCCTTAAGCGAATTTTCTCCAAAAAATATTTATGTATAGTGTTATTTGTCATTTCAAATACACCCCAAATCTCAATTTTAAACAAAATTGTCCAAGCCATTTTTGAAAAATTTCAAATTATTAAAAAATATTTATCAATAAATAACCCATATTTTAAGGGCTAAAATTAAAATTTAAATAACAGCTCAAGGTAATACCATATAATACCTAAATATCAAATTTGAACAAAATCCATAAAACCTTTCCGGTTGTGTTATCAGGTACAGACACACAAACTAAGAGAAACACTCAACTTCCATATACACTTTTTTGGACTCAGAGGCACATTATATGAATAATTAAGTCATCATAATCTCGAGGTTGAACTTTTTCATGGTTACAATATTTTATCCTTATATGAGAAAGTAAAAATAGATATATTCAAAAAGAACAAAACTATATAATAAAAATATTGTTAACTTAAAACTTACACATAAGCGAATATAATATTTTAAATATTATTATCATTGACATGATTATTACCCATACCAGTAAGCATATGCCCAAGATCAAGTCTGGTTTGCCGGTGATGGGGACGTCAGGAGTTTGAATCCCGGCTGAGTTTATTTAGGGTTGTTTTTCCTAAATGGTTTTTTACTTCACCCCAATGCAAATGTGGGTACCTTTTCTTTACATTCTACCTGTATCATTCTTACAACAATAGCTTAATTAATAGCTCTCTACCATTTCATTTATATACATTTATATATTTTAGTTTGCCATTGTTTATTTTGTTAAGTTAATACCATTCTTAAACTCACTAAATTCACTATTGTTGTAATAGGCTTGCAAGTGCCCAATATTTATAATTTTCAAATAGTTTATATATTGTTTTACAAAATCCCCCCTTAAGTTTATTAGAAATCATGTTAACATTATCAAGATACTGAGAGTACCACACTTATAGTACATTATTGTTTTCCAATCAGTTAGGCCTATTTTAATAAATAGCCTTCAGCATCTTCAATGTATTATTCTTTTCTAGGCCTAATTTAATCTCTATATTAGCTCACTAAATTAGTCAGTTCAAATGTTTAGTTATAAGAAAGTGTGGGGTTTTATGTTAACTATAAGTAGTCGAAATCATAATCAAAGTTGTAAGCAATATATGTTTTAAATTTCAATTCATTAACTTCATTTTTAGGCCTTTAACTTTTAAATCTAGTAGTTTTGATTCTTGTAAAGCCTTTGTTGAAATTATAGCTTCATCTAAATTTGTTACTTTTACTTTTCACTTTCAAGCCTCATGCTATTTTATTTTATCTGTATCCGGAAGCTGTGGGATGCACGTGTGGCTTCACAGTGGAAAGGGGAGGTTTGGCGCGAACGGCTAGCCAATCAGCACATCAGATTTTAACGTCTGTTTTTGATACTATGTGGAAGGGAATTGTGAGCATCGAGACACTTGCCGGATAGCTTGCGAGCTAGAAAGACATACTAAGAGGTACAAATAGTCGTTCTTTTCGTGTTGGCTTTAGGGTGTTAGGAGATGGATGGAAGAAAAGGGAGACCACAATGTGGCTTGATTAGCACAACATTAACAATATGTCTATCTTCAAGTACTAATTAACTTTTTTATTTTCATATGTAACTAGTCTTTTTAAATGTAATAAAATGTCTATTAATTTTTCTCCAAAATAAAACTTATGAATCAACCTCATCAAATTTAATCTCTTTATTTGAATACGTTCTCCACCCCCACCATTATCAATTAACACCGAGAAGCTCTACTGAACCCACTGGCTGCCGTGGACAAGATCTAAAGAAGAAGATGGAGAGGAGGAGTATGAGTTCGACTAGTTAGACATTGCTTGTTTGGTCCGCTACACAATAACTAAACCGTTATTTCAGCTAATATCAGAGTAGCTTTTATTGTCTTACTTATTTTAGCAGTTCCAATATTACACTGAGTATATTTATACGACACTCATAACATTTCTTAAGACTACCAACTTAACATATTATATTACTAATATAACAACATCTCCCCTTTTAGTTTCAGTATAATCTCAGCTGACATACAACTAACATACAAAGCTTACACACATTCACTGGAGAAATACAACATAAATTGAATTGCTGAGGAGCAGGTTTTTCAGGCGCACTTATGTTGGAAGGGGATGATTCTATGGGATAAGTAAAGGGTATGACATCCTTATCAATTAATTCAGGCGTATGTTCAATATAAGGATTCAGTGACTGTCGTAGGAACTTACTGTTTCTATGGTACTTATTACCATGAGTCTTTGACTACATAAAACTTTGGAGCTGGATGTTTTTCTACCACCACTGCTGGCTCCCAAACCTTACCTTGCTGTAACCATATACTATCACCCTTATCAAAAGGGGAACGTTCATTTCCACTCCTGTTATATATATATGTTTTTGTTTCTCTTGTTTTAGCACAAGTGTAACCTGCCCCCACCTCAATCGTATAAATAACACACAGTGGCAGGTACAAGAAAGTTATAAATATTAATTCTTCAAAACATATTACACCTCATTGAGGGAGAGGGACACAAGTAAATAATAATGTCGTGGTAAAGCCACATACAGACATTCGTGTTCAATGGCGTGCGGCCCCCTTGTAAACAAGCATGAATATTACTCAAGACATAATACCCAGATATCCTCACCATAATAATGGTATTTCCTACACAAGAATCACAGGCTCATATGGCTCGCGGCCCAAGATTAATAGACACAAAAATGTTTATTGCTAGATAACAATAACATATTATAACCTTTGTAACAATCCTGTTATACAAAATTGGTAGCCCTAACTGGCTTGCGGCCCCTAAGTTGACTAGCATAAATATCTACAACAAATAACAATATAAAATACTCTAACTTTAACAACAATCCTGTTATACAAAACTGGTAGCCTAACTGGCTCGCGGCACCTAAGTTGGCTAGCATAAATATCTTCAAGAAGTAACAATATAAAATACTCTAACTTTAACAACAATCCTGTTATACAAAACTGGTAGCCTAACTGGCTCGCGGCACCTAAGTTGGCTAGCATAAATATCTTCAAGAAGTAACAATATAAAATACTCTAACTTTAACAACAATCCTGTTATACAAAACTGGTAGCCTAACTGGCTCGCGGCACCTAAGTTGGCTAGCATAAATATCTTCAAGAAGTAACAATATAAAATACTCTAACTTTAACAACAATCCTGTTATACAAAACTGGTAGCCTAACTGGCTCGCGGCACCTAAGTTGGCTAGCATAAATATCTTCAAGAAGTAACAATATAAAATACTCTAACTTTAACAACAATCCTNATACAAAACTGGTAGCCTAACTGGCTCGCGGCACCTAAGTTGGCTAGCATAAATATCTTCAAGAAGTAACAATATAAAATGCTCTAACTTTATCACTAATGGCCCATGCAAAAAAACCTAGCAAAGCAACCTCGCAGTGACTAGCCAGAGAGTCGGTAACAATCCAACAGACAGATCTAGGGTAACCGGAGCGGTCCCCTCTAAATTGATTAAGCCATATCGGCCAGTGACAATAAATAATCGCAATAAATCGCTGAACCAAAGAATATGCATGATAAGATGATATTAGTCCGAGACGTTTAATTTAGAAAGATAATAAGTTATAGCCAAAGGGAATTTTGAATAGTGTAGCAAGCCCACGTGATAGTAAGGCTCTTACCTCCTAAAGTCCATAGTGCAAATGCTTCATCTTTCACTAGACTCCGTCCATTATATACACAAGATGGTTTAGTGCTCTCAGAGCGCACAAGGGGGGAGGCATCTAGAACCTACGAGATGGCCCAAGGAACAACAGCCACACGTAGAACACACATCTAGAAGCATTTCAGAATGTGCACCGCACATGCTCAGCGAAATTCACTTGTTTGGAGGAAGAGAGGGAGGGGGGCGTTGGCTGACGTGGCGAGGCAAGAACACTGGCTCAGTTGAATGGTGTTAGTGCTGCGGAGTGTTTCTCGGGAATTGAAGTCCAGTCATATCGCGTCAGCAGGGGCCCGTATTGTGTCAACATGGGCAGGCTTAGATGAGTGTACCCATTTCCTTCACGTTTTGTTGTAACTAGGTTACACAAGTTTCTTCTTTAGGTCATTATTGATCCTCACTGATGTTGGTAATGACCCTTTTATCGGTAACTTGGTGCATACTCTTCTGTTCATCATCATATGGGCTGGTGACAGATTCAGATCTTGTATGGGTGTATTTCTATATTGCATCAATGAGATGTATGTGTCACCCCCTCCAATGCCTTTCTGAGCATTGATTTCACTATTGCTACAGCTTTTTCTGCCATCCCATTTGATGCGGATAGCGTGGACTAGAAGTAATTGCTTCAAAACTCCAATCTTTTGAAATTAGTTTAAACTTGAAACTTGAGAAAGGCATATTATCAGACATGACTGTTTCTGGAATGCCATATTTTGCGAACATGGATTTTAGTTTTCCAATAACCTCCTGTGCTGCTTTGGTCTTGAGCTGTGCTAATTCATTCCATTTAGAAAAATAATCAATTACCACTAAGTAGTCGTTATCACAAAAACTGAGAATATCAGTTGCTATTTTCTGCCATGGCCTATCAGGTATAGAATGAGGAAGGAGTGGCTCCTTAGGGAATTGAGTTTCTGTATTTCTGCCATGGCCTAACAGGTATAGAATGAGGAAGGAGTGGCTCCTTAGGGTTTGAGTTTTTGTATTTCTGACATATGGTGCATTTAGATACACATTCCTCTATGTCTTCAGACATGCCTGGCCAGTACATAATCTCTCGAGCACGAGCCTTGCATTTAGAGATTCCCAGATGTGGCTCATGAATCAGGTCAAGCATCTGATTCCAAAGAGCTTCAGGTACCACCAACTTTTCAGCAAGAAATACTAGGCCATCTTCAACATGAATGTCATGGCGCATGCTCCAAAAAGGCTTAACTTGGTGAGGGATATTGTTTTTCGCCCTAGGCCACCCATCTTGATCAAACACTTTTGAAAAACTGGATGCAACACACAGTCATACTTACCTTTGACAAACATCATAAATGGGACAGGCACACACAAAAACTTGAGAACAAACTAAAAGGATTGACATATGTTTTTTACCATCTTAGAATGTACTTGGATATCAAAACGATAGTAGTAATATATAAATCATTAGTTCAATCAATAATATCTTATGGAATATCCATCCGGGGAGGAACGACAGAATGTTACACAGTCAAAATCTCACATTTACAAGAAAAGATTATGAAAATTATATTTGGTACCAAAAATGCAAACAGACATACATTCAACTAAAATTCTACTTCTTAACCAATTATATGAGTACAGCCTCTTTATAGGATATTACCATTCTGATAAATATAAGCAAATAAAAACCCATTCCCTTAACAACAACAAAAGTTATTCAAAACCAATCTGGAATTAACTAAGCTTAAATATATGTTTACCACCATAATGGGGAATACAGTGAAACAAAAGAACAACTAAATTTAATGCACTACAATTTAATTTACGTGACCAAGAACAAAGTTCAAGGTATAAGCACAACATTTCAATTTTGAATGTAGGCCTACCGCTAACCATTAATTTTTGAATTATTATATCATGAAAGTTAGTCTTGACAAAGTTTTCCTCTAGTTTGAACAGACATTTTCAGTATAAATATTGCCTTTTCATAGTAATTTATAACAAGTAGGTCTAATTTATGATCAAATATTACTGGTTATTTTATTAATAGTTTCAAAATATTAATGTTTAATATGAATTGAATTTTAATACATTTTCTGAAAAATACCCCACAGCTCTTCTTGATATTATTTGTGAAATCAGTGGTAAGATCATTGGCAGTTAAGCCAAAGGTCCTGGGTTTAATTTCCCTGTCCAGATGATATTATTTTTCAATTTAAAGAATATTATATTTATATATGACCTTAACCATGACTACTTGGCTATTTAATCCATTAAGAATTAATAGCCAGAGCTATTATTTATGCTTAATAGCTCTGGCTATTAATTCTTAATATATGCAATCCCGTACAATTTAATAATTGTACAAATGGCAGCAAAAAGCCAACTACCGAATCACAGATGGCTGCGTTATCCGATGGCTCGTGGTATTAATATAATCACATATTTGTAGCCGACGATTTCTGCTAAGTCCATCATAGACTTTGCCTTAAAATATGAATGAAGAATGACCCTGGGCACGGGACGAATCTTGGATAGCTCAGTGGTTAGAGCATTGGCGTACTAAGCCAAAGGTCCCGGGTTCGATTCCCGTGTCCAGGTGTCAT
>CABFWB010009179.1:0-14153 GCA_902151455.1 Timema bartmani
ACGGACCCACTCAAACACACACACAAAATTTCATAAAAATCGGTCCAGCCGTTTAGGAGGAGTTCAGTGACATACACACGTACAGAAGAATGATATATATTAAGAAGATGTATTTATTCCAAACAAATTGTGTCAATCATTTATTTGACAAATTGGGGACAGAATCAGTTCGGCCCATAATAGTCCAAGCATTTGGTAGCTTTACCCGGAAAATTTTTGTAGGTTTTGATACATATTATTAGAATATATATATACATATTTAAATCATAAATAGCAAAAATATCAATATTATAATTATTTTTATTATTGTATATAGTATCTATAATATTAATATTATAAATATTTCCTTGTGCATATCTCATATGAATGTCTAGTTATACTAAATCTAAGCTCCATACATTGGTTACTTTACCTTATCAATTGTCCGCAAAAAGCGTAACATATTAAGTTTGACCCCTTATAGCTTGTGAACTGTAAGGATTTGAAACCATTAAATCACTATTTATAGCTTATAATAACTATACACTTCTTAAAATCATGCAGTAAAATGTTTATTCTCACTGCTCACATGCTCGCATATTATGGATCTGTCTGTCAGCTGTTTTATTCTTGAATTGAACATTATCACTCTTTATTATGTTTTAGTTTGCTGTGAATCCTTTCTCGGTTAGAGGTTTACAAAGGAAAATTAATAAAGGTTTTTGAAAAATAATATCGAATGTATAGGCCTATATTTAAAAATTTGGTGGAAGGGGGTGCTTTGAGATTTAGGTACTTGGTAACATTTTATAAAAGGTCACACCTTGCCATTGATTACCAAGACAATCTGACTATACATATTACCTCTAAAAGGTGACACATGCTAGTTTAACCGTCGTATCTGCAAATGGTACCGTAAATACCATGAGTTGTCTTTCTAGAATCTAGAGGCATAGATGGATAGAAAAAAACCTCTATTTGAACAGAAATATCCTCCCAAATGATGTATTTCTTATGGGAAAGGAAATTCTGTAGTTTAAAAATCACTAAAGTAATCTTCACTTATGTTGAATTGTTTATTGTGACCTTGTTAAAAAATGACACGTTTAAAACGAACTAGATTTATGTTTTCAATCATTACGTTGATATAGGAACAGTAACATTTCAAGTAATAATTGGCAACAAAAAAAAATTAGCTAATGCTGCCTTTTTATTAATTTAGTTTTTTAATTATAAAACTTAAAATGTAAGGTTTTTAATCCTACATTGACATGTTGATGAATTTCGCCTCCATTTTGGAATGCGCTATATTTTGAGATAATGAACGGAGTTGTTAAATAAGGCGGGATTTCTGGACGTCTCAACGCTATGGTAGGCGGGCGTTCCTATTAGGATGAAAAGTAAAACACTGAGGAAACCTTTACGAGGTGTAAAAAGTGTGAGACCCATTCTCACCTAAGGAAGTGACAAAAAACAAGAACAAAAACTCTTGATTAGGACTTGTAAGAGGGCCTAGACTATCCTTACTAAACTCTCTCTGTCTCTCTCTCTCTTTCAGGAAATCTGCAACACAGATGAGGACTGTAAGGGGAGAAGGGCCGGGGGAAATTAAAGTTAAGTATTGTGTTCTAAGACCCTGAGTGTCCTGGAAGATAATTATTGAGGCCTTCTTTCTTTTGGCTCATTAGAGGGGTATAATCACACCTCGCGTGGTTAGAAATTGTCGAGTGCCAGAGGGGAGGAAGAAGGTATCACGGCGCCCCCCAAGGGGATGCAATGGGGGGCCACACACGATGTCCTGGCTGACACACACACACACACACACGTGGAGTGGGGCGCCAGGCGCGCACACACTAGCACATGACCCCACGTTGGTTTTGGGGTGTTAAAAAACAACACACTCGACCCGACACTTGTTTCGCTCCATTCTTTAAATGTTAAGGGGGCCGCCTACCAAAGTGCCGAGACGCGTTTCAGACATCAAAAATATATTTTTCCACTGCGTCTTACTACCTTTTCAGGTTCTACGCGTATATGATCATGGGGTAGGGACGAAGAATAAAGCATTTTAGAGGTACTCTACCCGCATTTGCATTGAAGCAGAGTGGGAAACCACTCTCCGTAGACCCAACCGGGGGTTGTTACACGATCTCCCCGTATTCAGCAGGCTAGTCTAACATGAGATTGACGCCTTATACCATTTGGCCTGTTAAGTGGCTCAAAATATATAATTATTTAAGAAGTCATAAAAGAAGGTGCGCTTCCAAGTGAACATCTATCTATATGATTACGAACTTTAAATTTCAAGTTTGATAATTTAAAAAAATATGAAAGAAGAAATTAGCTCCTTTCCAACGACGTTTTATGTGAAATGTCGCAATTTTGATATCAAAGTAAATGGTTAGGAATATAGATTTAGCCCTCTTTAACAGGACCATTAAATAATATTTTAAGAATCAGGATTGTTTTAGTAGTTCTGAGGCTTCGGAATTGTTATTTCCTTTATGACTTTATAGGAAGTTTCCCTTGAAATAGGCATCAACCTTAGTGGTCAGAATTTTTATATATTTATTTTTTGTTCCGCGTCCTACTACCCGTCAGATTTATACTAATTTTAATTACGTCAGTGGAGTATGGATCATTGGCATGGCATGACCTTTTAGAAAGTGCTACAACATACCATAACACCTTTCCTCCAATTTTTAAATTTTTAATATTTTTATTTTTTATTTGTAACTCTATAAACTGACAAGAATTACTCGATCCAAAACATAATAAAAAGTGGTGATTGTTTGCCAATCTAGGAATAAATAAATGGTACGGATCACCGCACGGACTTACTTTCTCTTTTATCTTAAAATCGAGACGGTTGTTAAAAACTCGTATGATTTGTGAAACAAATTAATGTAAATTGGTGAAAAAACACTCCACCAAAGAGCAAAGATGATCACTGTTACAAAAACATTGATAAATGTGGAATATCTAGGTTCACCAAAGAGCAAAGATGAATCACTGTTACAAAAACATTGATAAATGTGGAATATCTAGGTTCACCAAAGAGCATAAAAATCAATTTCAATTACAAAGTGCTCCATAAAAAATGTTTTTGTTTGCTTATGGCTCAGAAACTATTGGTTTTATAAGAATATATTCCGAAGATTTTAATTTTTATAATGTTAAGTTATTTTGTATCTCAAATAGTTGTAGAGATAAAAAAATGGGAAATTCCTACTAATGTAAAGTATTATTAAAATAATTTTCATGATAAAACTAAAGAAGTTGTAATTTTGTTTATAATAATAAACAATTACTGTACACAAAATTTAATCAAAATTGTTAAAGCGGATTTTAAGAAAATCGATTTGATCTCTTTTTGTCCCTAAGTAAACAACCCTTAATTTTAGGGTTTGATATCTAATTCCGAAAGCCCCTCTGAGGAAACTTATGAAAGCCTAATATACCGAGTTTTACCCCATTCGGTGAAATGTTTTCGGCTCTAGGTCGAGATACAGATGCACAGACAGTCGACATCATAAAAACAACTTTTTCTGTTTCAGGGGGTCATGAAACATCGACATTTATCAAAATAATTGTTCGATTTTTTAAGATCACAATACTTCTCTCTCCTGGGATAAACAAAAGTAATTTATATATATATATATATATATGAGAGAGATAGAGAGAGAGAGAGAGAGAGAGAGAGAGTTTGTAAACTCATAGCCCAAACTGCACATATAGCTTGTTTTAAACAAGAATAATACAAAATCCCTATATACTTATATCCGGAAAACAATACTAATACCATCAAATTGTGTTCAAAGTTTCAGCGTACAGCACCGGGAGAGCAAAGCTGTTCAAGCATGCGTGTACAACAGGTTGCATAGGAGTTTGGCGTGCGGTACTTCGACATCTTGGAATACGGAAGCAGAACATACCACAATTAATAGTAAAAAACACATCATTCCTTATATAAATGGTAATACGTTCTGAAGGTCACATTAACGGTCCTACATCACAGAAAGTGCTTGCCATTATTACATGTGCAGTGCCGTGTGCCAAGCTCCTGTGCAACTTGTTGTGCACGCATGCTTGAACAGCTTTGCTCTCCCGGTGCTGTACGACGAAACTTTGAACACAATTTAATGGTATTAGCATAGTTTTCCGGATATAGGTATTTAGGGATTTTGTATTATTCTTGTTTAAAACAAGCTATATGTGCAGTTTGGGCTATGAGTTTCCGAACAGCCTGTATATACGGATATAGATATAACAAGATTAAGATAGGGATAGGTGGCGTACTTTTATAAATGTGGCAATGAACTTTCGAGTTCCTATTGCCATAAAGTAAGTAAGTGTGAATAAATAGACCATTAGAGAAAATGAGTTTCAAAATATCCCTCATTTTGGACTTGAAAGGACGTACGTATTGAATAAAATGGTTTATTGTGCTCTGTGGCTCAATAACACCTGCAACTGCATAACCTAATCACTAGAAACCGGATTTTGCCTAATTGTCTTTTATTGTCCTTGATCGCGAAACATAGCCAGTCGAGATAAATATGCATTAAATGTTATTACGAGTACAATATATTAATTTCATAGTGCCTATAATTCCCAGTAGCGAGTATGTGGTATGGGACCAACTTGATCTTTGACCACGTGACCAGATAATTGCGCACGTCAAAAAGGTTTGAGAGGTTTATGGGCAATGTTTCAGTTTGGAAAGAGCAGAATATTCACACAATTGTTACGAAACTTTTTATAAAGTATGCGAGACACATCGCCCTTTTTGTCATTTCTGCTACATGAAGCAAACCCCGTCCAATCTGAACCTGGTGAAAGGCGATTTCTTATTTGTATTATATGATTTTGAATGTAGACAAAAAACGCTTTTTCTGGGTGTGGCCAACCCGTAGTTGCACGAAGCAAATCTTTGTGTCGTGTGGACGTGTTGCAAATCTTTCCTTCATGTTGAGGGATATGACCATTGTTGCACTGATTGTTGAGAGATATGACCATTGTTGCACTGATTGTGGGGGTGATAGGACTTGTGTATTCAAGGATGACACACCACAAAGGCCCAATTTTTTGAATTTATTGAGCAAATAAAATCAAACCAATTTAAGGATATCAGTTTCAATGCGCATTATAACAAGGGCTATGACGCCAATTTTACTCTAAAACACACGATGAAGGTAAGAAAATGGACTCCAGGGCTCATAATGAACTACGGGAACATGTCTATGCGTTACGGCCTACTCCACTTTATTGACTCGTTGAACTTTATAACGATGGTGTTGTCCAAGATGCTAAAGACATTCGGCTTGGATGAGTTCTTGGCCAAGGGATCTTTCCTCTAATTTTTTCAATAAAAAGGAAAACATGGTATATAGGGGTCTCTTGCCGCCAAAGGAGGACTATGGTATCGGTGATATGTAAGTCGAGGGAAAGGAGCACTTTGAGATGTGGTATGACACGCCGGTGAAAGAAAATAAGTATTTGATTTCAACCATTAGTTGGAAATGTATTGTGTGAAATATGTAGAGATCCTACGGAAAACCTGCCTTATGTTTAGATACATACTCAGTGCAAAAGCTAAGGTGGATCCATTCAGAAAGGCATGTACGATCGCAGGAGCGGCCATGTTGGTTTACCGCCGAAGTCACCTTAAGGAGAATACTATCGGTATAATCCATAACGGTGGCTACCGGTGTGTGGACCAACAGTCGCACGTCGCTGTACAATAGCTCTAATGGGAGGCCCATCAACGCAGTGTCTCTATCCTTCATGCGGGCAACAGCTGTGAGGAATATGTTTAGGGGGAGGTGTAGATGGCGTTGTTAAAGCTGGAGACACCACCAACGTCTTCCATTTTTGGGGATGTTATTGGCACGGGTTATCCAGATAGGTCCACGCGCTATGAAGCTACGACCGTGGCTTACATGGAAAGGTTTAAAATGCTATATGATCTTAGAAATATGAAAGTTTATGTTAAATGTGATGAAACGCACCAACAAGGACTTGAGACCATTTGTACTTCAGCGAAAGGATCACAGTAAGGAGCCCCTCAGCCCCATGGACGCATTCTTTGACGGGATCGTATTAAGCTCTTCATCGAAGCAGACCTGTTTTGTGAAGAGAAGATAAAGTATTTCGACGTGTGTTTACTGTATCCATACTGTGTGGCTCTGTTATAGTTGATATAGTTTATTTAGTATTTAAGTACTGATTCTTAATTGTAGGTAATCTAAACTTTTTATGAAGAAGGTTCTGCTTCAATAAGGTCGAAAGGCTCTTACATCTTTTAGCACTGTTATATTATCTGGCCTATGTGAAATGTGAGGTGTTATCTCAACAATCTACCAGGGGCAATCATAGCACTAGAGGAAATGGTCCCCCCTTTTAAAAATTATCAGTGAATATTATGTGTGAAACACAGCAAAGCGTGAAGCAAGCCACCTGATCTGTTGCCTCGGCAATTTCAACCAAACTGGAACAAGTATTGCTACGAACCATGGTTGAGGACAATGGGAGCAGTGGCAAACATCTTGGTAGGATTGGAGAGGAAATAGCATGCCATCACAGGAGAAGAGTTCTACTTCTTCAAAATTTCCAAATTCGAAATTTTGTCCTTCGACATTGTGTCAAATGAAGAAGAACAAAGCTGGGTAGTTAGACATGGTGCTAAAAATATATATAAAAAATGAAGCTCTTCAAACTATAAAAACATCACATCTGACAAACCAATTTAACTAATGAAAATCTAGAAAAGTATCTAGTGAGTAACAACAATGTGAAATGCGTGTAATCTGTAGGTAATAGTGTGTAATAAAATCAATGTTACCTTGCTTATTGTGTACCAAATTTCCCCCATGTGGGAGCCCAAATTCTATATTTGTAATGTGTTTTTAAAAGTTTTTTTGGTGGTTAAGAATCCACTCCCTGGTAATCACACTCATACGTCTGGCTACAGTTCGAGTCCCGACTTTCCAATCACCAGCAATCCAGGCCAGGCGAGATCCGCCGATACAGGTACCAATTAAGTTGCTTTAACATATATTTTTGTTTTTCCGACTATCCAACCATCGATTATCCAACACTCCGTTTTATCTGACATATATTTATAACGTGCTATTTGCGGGGACTCGCCGCAAGAAAGAAAAACAAACTTCAATCACCAAGTTTTTAAACAGTGACTTTTACATTTTGACTACGTCAGCATAATATAATAAAAGTTGCATTTAATTTATTTGAAATCCTTTGTTCTGTTTACATGAATACTTTTATTTTTAACACTGTATCTTACTACCCGTTCGGGTTAACCATATGTGCACTAATTACTGTGTGTTAAGGAGGACCAAGGTTTAATTTAGATGAAGTGCACCAACATTTGCGGGAAAGTTGAGTGTAAAACCATTTAAGGAAAATCACCCTTAATACCCGACAGGGATCGAACCTAGATATCCTGGTCATCGGCAGCTAGTCTATTACGAGAGTAGAGCCTTAGACCATGCAGCCACAGAAGCTAGTAGTTAAAGTTTGGTAATTCATTTTATATTGTATACTTTGGGGTGGTCACTAGTCCTTATTTTATATATATTCTGCACTTCCATTTAATTTTGATTTGTTTTGTTCCAGCCCCTTCCCCTTGTTTCCGTATTATCCGATATTTTAGTTACCAGATCACCCGTTGACCTCATTTAGGTCAGATAATCGAGACTCTACTGTTGATTTAAACAAGTCTGAACAACCTATCAGCATTATTTTCCAAACCATTCCCCAAATTTTTTTTTTTCCTTTTTGCTGCAATGTCTGAACAATTTTAACCGTTTTAAGAATTGAAAACCATATAAATTGTATTTCTTAAGAATATTTTCTCTCGGCGATTGTATTCCGAAAGATGAATGCTACTTTTTACACGGTCACATTCACAAATTAAGTACTTCCGTTTATTATAAATGGGAAAAGGAATTGAATGGGATTCTAAGTGTTAGGCAATACTTAAAGTCTTAGAGAATCATTTGTGTTCCACGTCCATTTTATTAAAAGGTTGGATATTACATGCCCTTTCATCTCACGGGGATAATATTATCGTCTAGGAAAACTGGAAAGAATTTCTTAGAAGTGTATATCCATAACTAAACACCCGCATTGGTAGACACGCGGACAGAGGCATTAATCTCGTCTAGTAAAGCCACCCGGTGATGGGGAGGTCTGAGTTAGAATCCCGGATGGGTGTCTTGAGAGTGGTTTTCCTTAATGGCTTCCCACTCCAGCTACACTATAAGTAAATGAGGGTGCATTTTTTCTAAATCAGGGGTACTTTACATTTTTTTGTACCATGGACCCCTTTGGCTGTCCGGTAAAACCTATGAATTCCTGATTAGAATGTTTTTAAATGCATAAAATAAAATACATAGGACTACTTTTGAAAAAATTACATAGAAATGCAATAATAAAAACATTAACACAAATTTATGCTATAGAAATATATGTGCTGCTTTACTAACGCAAGACAATTTATTTAAAATATAGGTGAGTTAAAGTTAGCCCTCTTCGGTGGCCACATGGTCTCAGGCGCTACTCTCGCAGTAGAATAGACCGCTGATGACGGGGAGATCAAGATTCAAATCTCGGTTGGGTATACTGAGGGTGTTTTTTACCAAAATTGTTTTCACTGCTCCTCCACGCAAGTGCGGGTACACTTCCACTAAATATAACCTTCCTCATCACTAAAACCATTATCGTAATTAGTACATAATCATATAAGCTGAAGGGGTAGTAAGACGCGGTGCTAAATAAAAGTTAAAGCTAAATTTAAACACATTAATGTCGTTTGTTGCCTATTTTTACAATTGAACAAAATGTTAAATTCAATTAGAGGTTAATGAAATCCCCCCCCACGTATAACCCGAAAGGAGATTAAGAAATGGTACTAAAATATCTCCTGCTCTAAAGCCTAACATAAATGTAAATAAATGTGAATAGCTCAGACTCATGCGAGGCAAAAATTCGCTCTAAAGCTTAATTTCACAAATGGCTGGATTGCTGGTGACTGGGAGGTCAAGGTTCGAATCTTGGCCGGGTTCACTTGGAGATGGTTTTACATATGTGATTTACTATTGTGGGTGTCCCATACCCCCTCCACTCTATTGTGGATGCATTTCCCCAAATATATCGCCACAGTTCCTAAACCATCTAACAACGGCTTAATTGGGACGAAGGGGCTACACGATTACGATGGAACCAAAAATCACGTTGAAAATGCTGTTTTATGAATTCTTCAGTTGACAACAACAAAATCAAAAACAGTTACAAACTTTTTTCTTGCATTTTTTTTTCAGTTTTTTTTTGTTTTCATAATATTGTAAAATGGTTTATAATTGTTTTATATTTCACTGACTTTCCGTGAAAACTGTAAGAAAAAGAAAGGCACCACACCACGATGCGGAGCCAGGTCAAGCTGTATTACACACCCGAGCTACGCGTTATACTTAGGGTGAGACGTGTTCTAAAGGATGATTTTACTTTATTTATATGAGGTATTTAATGTGCACTTATTGTACTGACTTATTCTATCAGACCGGATCATTTTTATGAGCGAGAGCTAAAGAACCTACCAATTTAGCTGGGAAAGGTATTATCACATACATTCCAGTATTATTTTATATACCACAATCAACATGATATCGACAGCTTTACTTACCCCCCAAAGGACGTTGTGCTATGGATTTTATAGCTCAATAAAAATACGTCAACCCGTGCTGGGTTTGAACCCACAAACATCGGGTCCTGAGGCGAGCACTTCACCCCAAGACCATCGAGGTCGACGTTGGGGGATTATGTTTGTTTAAATCTTTGTAGAGTCAAGTTTAATTACATCTCACGTGGTGCAAAAGTAGGTAAAGTGTCAGTGATTTGGACCTTATTATAGTTATGTCAATAGTACATTATCTTGTATAAAGGGACTGTAAACCGGCAGCAAAAAAATATTTAATATAACATTGAAGAATAATTTACAAAATACAATGTGTACCAGGGCAGCCGTTAAGGTTTAAACTTCATCCTCCTGAGTCAGAGAAAGGCATTCTAACCATATCATCAACCCTGCAGGCATTAGAGTAGTGGTTCCCAACCCTTTTGAGCTCACACCTCGCTTGGTAGATCATCATATTCCCGTGTCTACCTCTTCCCCCAGTTAATTTTTGGAAGATTAGTAAAAAAAAATTTTAAAGTTTTTTTTCTAGTCATTTCTTTATTTATACAAAAACTAATGTAACACTGGCAGCATAGTGATGAAAATAAAATGAATGAAAGCACTATCCAACATATTTTTTAATGACTCCGAAACATAAGTGGATTATTCTAAGGGAAATTAATGTGCTGATTCCAAAAATATGTCATTAATTTTTCTATGTAATATTATAATGATACGGCCCCACGTTGGGCGCCAATTAGAATTATACGGGCCCGCGATGGACACCAATTAATATGTTATGAAGATTAATGCCCCACGATTGGGAGTCAATTATGGTGATACGGGATTATTTATGTTATATTGACCTGTGATTGAGCACCAATTTTAACGATATCAGGTTTTACAATGATGACGACGCGAGCATTCCTTACTGCGCACTTGCACGCGGTTATGTGAGATAATCGTTTCTGATATTTTATTCTTATAAATCGATAAGACTTTCAATTTTTCATACGATTTATTTAGATGATTACACCTTCGTCAATGAAGATATGATATTAGGTGATACCGTTTTTGTTAAACTGCAGATTGTTTTTCTGTGATTTTACTGTGTAATCTATGGATTTAAGTTAGTGGAACTGTGTGTAATCATACGCACAAGCGGCTTATATATGACCTACCCTTTACTTATGGAACCCCTTGTCACCAGTGTCAAAACTAACTAATAGAAAAACTCCTGATGACCTGATGTTATGAAGGCTGGCTTCCTATTGGGTAGAGGGAGCCAGCGTGTTACAAGATCATTCCTATACGACGGAGTGGATCTTTTAAAGAAAAAAGTTTTGAAGCGCATTACATTGACATTATTTCTGGAAACATGTGATTCTCCATGGATGAAGTATTAAAAGGAAACTTTACATTCAGTATTTTAAGAAAAATACACTTCATCCATGACTTTTTGAATATATGAAAGGGGTCCAAAACAGTATAATTACAACAACTACCCCAAAAGCTCTACTATAATTAAAAATTTCAATGAATTACCAATTTTATTATCATATAATTATCCATATAATATTCATTCTTCATCATTAGCTTTTTTCATGTTAAAATACAACAATTATATTAACTTAGACTATCGTACAGCCGTATAGATAATATGTGTATTCTATAGGGCTTATGATTAAAATGATTGCCACATATATTTTTAATAACCTAGTACGTTTTGAATTCCCTCTTAAAAGCCAACAGTTATATCCCATCATGGTAGTATCCCAGCGATCTTGATAGCTGTTTTCCGTCATGGATATGTCCTGATGAAAGCGTGCTCCTTGCTCATCACTCACAGCTCCCAAATTATCAAGAAAAAACCCAAATGAGAAGGTGGAAAATGAATTTTCAAAGACATTCCATTCCATACCATATACCATTGTACAAGTTAAGACCAAAGATTCATAAAAGTCTTCTTTCCTGTTTTCAATAAATTCATGCACAACTGCTTTAAATGAAAGCCAAGCTCTCAGTTCAGTATCCTGTAGCTTCAAAATTGTCCTCATTTGGGGACTAATGACACTTCGTTCTTTAAGTTTAGCATCTGTTACGCTGAAAAAAACATCTGCGAGATAAGTGAATCATCCACTTCATATTTTATCTTAGGCCTTAACGAAATTATTCACTAAACCAAGATTTATATGTAAAGGTGGAAAAAGAATATTTTCTGGTTCAACCCTTACTTCTTCCATGTAGATAATCACTTATTTTTACCTATTGTTGCACAATACTAGTATAATGCTTTTCCATTGCCTGACTATCCCACAACATAGAAAAAACAGAGTTTGTGAAACCTCCCTGTAAACCTCTCAGTATTATAATAACCTTAAAATCACCACATTTATTCCAAGCGTAGTCTTAATACTATACTGAAATCAGAATCTTTGACGTACTTTCATATTTATTTCAAGTCGGTGGCATGCATTAGAGAAACTGATAGGTGTTTATTTCCATTATGCAGCAAAACTGCTTTCAAACCTTCGACGCCTCAATAAATATGTGCCATTCATTAGGACTATATTTAGTTTCTAATTCTTTAGAAAGACCATTAAGGTCTTCCCCATACTGTCATCCATAGTGAAATACTTGAATTACACTTCACTGCGTTGTTGATACAATGCTATTTAGTTCAAGCTTAAAGTAATTTCCGTTGCTTTAAGCGGGAACCAAGAAGTTAAGATAGTTCTTTGGTTAACTTTAGGTCACAAGCTATCTCATTAAAATAGTCTGGCTTAGTTAAATGTAGTGTGTCATAGCTCCCAGTTGATAGTACAAAAACTTAGAAGTGGGTGGTTTAGTAAAGTTTGTAACACATTCTTCTTCGCACTCTTCACAACTGGTTCATTCATACCGTAATTCTGGGGGAACTGGAACTGGCAGATCTTCACTATGTGGATCCGACCTTATTGCAATCATCAACATGGTTACGTGGTTCTAGCCACACCATGGGTTCATTAAAAGACATAATTTGAGTTTCCCAGTTAGCTACATCCTCAGAAGTGTTGTGTAGTTAATAAAGGACATATAGAAAGAACATTTTCCATCTTGGTCTCCCTTATTGCAACCAAAATACAAATATTATGCTCGTTTAATAAGGCTGAAGATTTACAACCTCATAGGTTTCTTTGTAAACTTATCACACGCGTAGTAGAAATAGTCAGGGTGAAAGACACTTCCTTTGCTTCGGAATTAACACAATACAATGGTAGGCAAATCAGAATATAAAACCCTCTGCAAATAAACCACTCACGCTAAAGTTGTCTCTCCGTAACTGAAAGAGCTATTGTATGAGCATAAACACAGTACAACATCGATACTCTTGAGAAAATACTGCCATTTATGAGCAAATGCAAAAAATATATTTGGTTATGAATCTGATCAGTGTCATGTTTTATTACAAGTTAGTTATTATGTTTACATGCGACAACTATACTTTAGGTCATATGACATATCAGGGTCATATTTATTTCACTAAAACGTAGTAAGTGTAGCATGTCTCTTAAATCAAAGGATATCTACAAAACAGAATCCACTAAATATCCTTAATTACGGCAAGAGAATCAGAAGAGGAAAATTAATACTGATAGATTTAGAAAAAAAAAAGTTAACAAGATTCTACCTACAGTACTCGGATGTTCCCGGATTTGATCACCCTACTTTTACCAACTGTTCTACTAGCATGGCGGAAGAACAGGCGTGGCAGTTTCAAAGCACGTCTAACCTCTTGACCTCAACATCGAAGAAAGACACGAGGTACCTCACTCGATCACGAGCGACGACCCGAGCTACGAAAATGACGCCCCTAGCGGATTTCCTTGGCAACCCTATCCCCTTCGCTTCAAAACTCCCTTCCCCCTGCTCCCCTCGCTTTTCAATTATTGACATTGCCCTATTTGTTGGTCTGGGAAAAAGTATATAACAGGAATCTCCTAGGCCCATTTATTCCAGTTCTAGTTCATTGCTTGACTCTACGTCGAAGAAGGAAACGCTGCTCCAGCACCTAGTGAAGAAACCGCCGTCCATGACGGTTAGGGCGTGGGAGTCACCACTTCGACGCCGAGGGAAACCCATCGAATATTCCAAGTACTTTGTTGTTTTCCAAGTCCTTCAGACTTGTTGAATTGGTCCTTAAGATTATATAATTTTTTGTGTAGCCATTATGATATCTTTAATTTTTACGTCATTTTGACGTGTTTAGTTTAATCAAGAGGACTTCTTTAGTTTGAACGTCCATATGACGGGTTAGTCTAGTCCAGTGGTTCCCAACCTTTTGTGGCCCATCTCCCCTTTCTGGAGGTTGACCTATCGCCCCCTTTTCATTTTCATTGTGTGCCTAATTTTAATTTGAAGTAAAGTGTAAATAATAAAGCAGTTTTATTATTCTAAACAATTTTATTACCGTATATAAAAACAACCAAAGCAGTTT
>CABFWB010009180.1:0-14150 GCA_902151455.1 Timema bartmani
GATTCATCAAAATCTTGAGTTCGATTTTTTTGACGATCACCATACTTTCTCTACCTGTAAGATAGATAGAAAGTAAAAATTGAAATTAGGTCTTCAAAAAACAACAAAATGTGTTACCAAACCGGTTTCAGATAATGCAACTGCTGTAAATGCTAGTTATCTAATCTCACATTTATCCGAAAGCAAATCAAAACTATTTACTGAAGGGGAATTTATTCACGTTTGC
The DNA here is from genome assembly GCA_902151455.1 of Timema bartmani. Lineage (NCBI taxonomy): Eukaryota > Metazoa > Arthropoda > Insecta > Phasmatodea > Timematidae > Timema > Timema bartmani. Next base: position 227 of record CABFWB010009180.1, read on the forward strand.
TTGATTAAAATAGTGTGTCCAGAAATAAATAACATTTAAAAGTTTTTTTATTCAAAATACCGTGTCTAGCAGAATCGATGAAATAGCCGATAGTTTAAGAGACCAGCAATGTTATTATTATCATCAAAATTTCAGCCCTACTCGATTGCAATCTACGAAAGTACAAACATTCGGTATATCGCTCAGTTGACAGTTCAGCACCCAGCTTCGATTTTTAAAATTGCATAAGCTTAAGACGCATCAAATTTGGATGATTTGTTATTTGAAAAACGATACCGAGGGCCCAATAAAAATAATACAGTAACTATGAGAAATTAAAATTGTCATATTTTTATTTTCTGTTTTTGATATTTCATTATTCATGACGATAATTTGAATATAATTGTAGTTTGCAATCTTTGTTAGAAACAAAGGTTTATTTTGGAATATTTTTAATTTTAAGTATACTATGTAGATTTACGTACGTGAACATTTTAATAACGGGTAGGGTATTATTAGACAGCAATATGTATTTAAAATAATTCTAAAAAAAAAGCTTTACTTTATTTATTTCTAAATGAGGCCCTCAAACACTTCTCTTTGTGTGGCCCGCAGTACAAAATGAGTTTGACATGTTTGAAAAGCTAATTACTCAGGTTATAGTTGCAAAACTGTCTGGTAAACTTCCTTGATTGTATAACACCACATCCTACCACCCATTCGGGTTATAGACTTATGCACCAATTCCGCTAATGGATAAGGGAATTTAGATTACGTGTACCCACATTTGCGTTAAGAGAATGGGAAACCATTTAGGAAAACCACCCTCAGTATATCCGACCGGGATCGAACCCCGATCTTCCAGTCATCGGCAGTCTAGTCTAACACGATAGCAGCACCTTACACCATGCTGCCACCGAAGCGGGTATCTTCCTATGCAGTTACATTTACCAACTTTTACACTATAAATTAAGAATCTATTATTACTATTTGAGAGCGTTTAAATAGTATTTAATTTGTTAGTAGTCATACAATTTTATCAGCCTCACCCCAAAGTAATAGTTCTGTTGTCCAATGTATTTTCACATATGGACTAGAGATGAGGGTAGAGTTCGGAATAAATGTGTCCAAATTCAAATATGAGGAGAGGGGGACAACCGTTTAGGAATGGAAACACCCTCAGTACGTCCAACCAGGATTCGAACCCCGATATGCCCCTAATCGGTATTATATTATTCATCCATCCTAAGCTGAGACCTGATGTAAACAAAGCCACGTGGAAGTCTATGCTCTTATTTGCTAATGAACAAACTTCAACGGTATCCTTTCACTATATAGTCCCTCCTATAACATAACTTTAAGCTTTGTAAGCGCTATTCGAATACCAACGAACTCCTGACTCAGCGTCAAGGGACCCCCATGGTACAGTCCTTATCACATGTTAACGTCAAGTCAGCAACGGTCAGTCGACAGTTCATCTCGGCAGTGTTAAGTGGCGGTTTTGAGTGTTGAATGCTTCCCATCTATTTATAATGTTTGCTTAGTCTGGCCCGAGTTTTGTTACACATAAAAAAAAAGAAATTTAAAAGCATTAAAAAAATACAAAAATTCGTAGATACTTACTTTGCTATGGTACTGACTATACATGGCCACGCCTGTTTAAAATATTGCACGGGTGTTCCACAAATCATATCGGTCCTTCGCGTAGTGATATGGGAATATTTGTTTACTTCAGGTCTCAGGTTAGGATGAATCATATTCTACTATAAGAGTGACACCTCGGAACATAATCACCAAAGCGTCCTCTAGCCATAATAAGAAACACCTGTTTCATCCTAAAAAAGTAAAAAGTCGTGAAACGAAATACATCGACAGTTGGAGTCCAACGTGGTGTAGATTCGCTCATAGCTCTAGACAATGAGCCTTTGATAAACACTTGACAATGAAGGTTCATTGTTGGCAGGAATGATGAGGGAGAATCTATAAGATATGTACCCACATGTGTGAACAAAAATTAAGAATGAAACCACTAACCTTAAATAATAGATTTGTCTTGCCCGATAAAAAAAATATTTAGAAATATACAAGTTTATGGTAGCAATATAATTAACATATCATTTTTCCCTGGCGAAATATCCGACAGTACATAGCTGTAAATGTTTTACGAACAAGTTAAACTTTGCTTTAATGTTGTCCGAAGAGTTGGGAATACAAGCATTTAAGTATTAAAGGAACTAATTGTCAAAGTAACAAACATTGAGTCAATACCAGTAAAGGGTGATATGTGCAGTTGTTAATGATTTGCCAATGGTGCAAAGTTCGATACCATGTAGAAGTAGTTCAAAAGAGCGTCCACGTGTGTGGTAAGTCTACAAGAGTAAATTAGATAAAAGTAGCTCAAATGTTTTGAGTAGTTTCACCCATTACCTTTTCATGCACTGTAAGCTATTATCTATGACTGAGGTTAGGTTTAGATAATTTGGTGCGGTTACAAATTAATCTAGCAAATATATAAACTATTATGAATGCCTGAAAGAAATAATAACCCTAAAATAAGAGCAAAGGGTTTCGGCTTCTTTGAATCTGAGCAGAGATAGTTGAAAGCCACAAGAATAGCTTATATGACATTCAAGACGCAGCAGATTATCTCATCAACTTTAAGAATATTGAATTAACAAACCTTTCGTAGTTGCAATTAAAGTAGAAGCGTCTGATCCTTCTGTATTAATGATCTAAAATAATTTAATTAATCTGGAATTGTGAAACATTATTAGCACCGCGTCTTACTACCCGTTCGGGTTATACGCACTTACGCTAATGTGCAATGGTAGGGTGATTGTGAGATGAAATGGAGGACCTACAGTTTAACGTGGAATCCGAACCACGGTGGAGGCCTGGCATTCCNGAAGGGTTTGGCAATCAGATAAATCTGTGCCGGGACCGAGAATTGAACCCCGGACCCTCAGCACAGAAGTCTGACACCTTACCCCTAGACCACCAGGTCACCCAACTTTGAAACAAAAAAAGTGATTGTAAAAATAGGAAGAATTTTGAAATATCATATTTGAAGGAATTAAGATAAAAAATATAACTACACGGGGGGGAGAATGATTTAAATGCCATCCTTGACAGGCTGGAAAATTAACATAAAATACTTTTAACTTAACATTAGCTCATAAAGTATTTTTATTTGTAATATTTAGCTACTTTTTAAAATATTATATTGTAAGCCATTGCAGGTGCATTACAGATGCGATATTACCGATACTCTTCAACCTAATATTAGAGAAGTTCATGCGAGAAATGGAAAGGAATGGAGTCAGGATGAAAGGGAATCACAAATGGCTTGCCTTTGCAGACGACATTGCGATAATGGCAGAAATTGTATAGGAGCTGGAGAAGAATTCAAGGAAGCTTGGTCTGCACATCAACGAAGTTAAGACATAAGTGATGACCCTGCCGAAAAGAAGGAACAGTGAAAATAGGAGGAATGAATTTCAAAGAAAGAGAAAAAGTTCAAATATCTCGGTACATAGTTCAATGAGGAAAACAGCATAAAGGAAAAGTTTCACAAACGAATAATGGCGGCCTCACGGAGCTATTGGTCTCAAAGGCCTGTTCTAAACGAGGAGCATCTCTACAAGAACTGAGATAAGAGCGTACAATGCTATTGTATGTCCGATAGTTCTATACGGTTCAGGAATATGGAGCACTACGAAGATAGAAAGAAAGAGACTAAGGGCATTCGAACGGAAGATGGGGTCCAGTAGGAGAAGAGGGCTACAGAATAAGTATGAGATAAAGAAACAGCCAGATGAAGTGCATAAGATGGAAGCGAATAGAATTAGATGGACGGGCCATGTAGCCAGGATGAGACCAGAAAAAAACCCGAGGGTAGTTCTCGAAGGCTCCCGAAACCCTCAGACCACTTGGGCGTCCCAGAACAAGGTAGAAAGATCAAGTCACCAAGGATCTGAAGGAGCTAAGGGAGGAAGAAGATTGGAAATAAGTGGACAAATATAGAACAATATGGAGGAGGCTTAGGTTTGTGAAGTCGACACATCGTCTCCAAGGCCTATTATCGCTGATAAAAGAAGCCATTGCTATGGAAATTACATTATGGTTAAACATTTCTACTCAAAAATCAAAAAGAATGTTTTGTTTAGAAATATATTTGTATTTCTTTTATTTCGTTATTTTTACTGACTTCAGTGCTTAGTTAATATTTTATAACTCTTTAGTATAAATTACAGAAGTTCCTAACAATCTTTTACCTAAACATAATATTGATATTTGAAATTATATTTATGGAGGTCGAGATTGTTTTCAATATGCAAAGTGCCAATAGATTCTGTTATAATTATTGTATACTTGGTTATGCATTGATTTAATTCACCAAACTAAAGTTGACGAATATTTGCATATATGTGTTATCTTAGTAAAGATTTAATAATTATTATCAAACGTACCCTAAGTAAAATCGACCCTTTGACATCCTTTGAGATACAACTGGTTTAGCTTATAAGATAGGTCCATAATGTAATCTGTCAAGAACAGACTTCTTTTAGCTTTCAGGGTAATCTTAGTGTACCGAACCTAGTACTTTTATTTTTCCCCATAAGTCTTAGTACTCTTTCGGGGTACACGTGCATTAATTACGCTAAAAGGATAATATATCTAATCTAATTTATAAGAAATGTACCCGAATTTGCGTAAAGGGAGACTGGGAAACTATTTTGGAGGGAAAAGACCTCTTAGTACACTTGGTCGAGATTCAAATTAACTCCTAAATCACAAAGACGTGACCGACACCTGTCCACGTGACATCCTTCAATAATAGAACATAAGGATAGTGACTAACAAAGTCCTTAGAAACAGTGGGGCGAGGAATTTTGGAATAATAGCCCAAGTATTGATGACGGTTTAATCCCATTAAGTTGTAAAACAAAATAACTAGAAAAATCTTAATTTTATGGCCTAAATGAACTAATTTATTTTTCAGAGAGAACTTAAAATATATTTAAACTGTGTAAAGTTTTAACATACAATCATTTTCAACGTCCTGGAATTTTGGTGAAATATATGTTCAGGCTTATGTTCTATGTTGGAGGGCGTCTATTTTTACCAGCGCAGATGACAAAGAGTTCGCTGCCTGGGTCTTCTCCAGCCACAACGATGTAAATAGGATCAGTATTGAAGAAAGCGCGTTCAAACAAATACAGCCATTGCTTGAGAGAGAGAGAGAGAACTAGTTTTATAGTCAGACCTAGTACGCCTCAAGTGCGGCGCTATACTAAATACAGGCCACCTACCCTTAGGGCCAGCTTCATAGATTTAGTACGCCTCAAGTGCGGCGCGATACTAAATACAAGACGTCACCTACCTGAAATTGAATGGAATGGGCCGTTTTCATATGCGAAACTGGCCCGTTCCATTTTGGTCTAGGTAGGTGTCGTCTTGTATTTAGTATCAACTCGCACTTTAGGTGTACTAAATCTGACTATGAAACTGGCCCTAAGTCTAATGGAATGGCCCTGAAATTTGAAGCGTACCAAGTCTGAATATACAAACTACCCAAAGTCTAAAATCTCAATCATTCATGACTTATTAAATAAAAATCTAAGAATAGTTGGGCAATGGAAACTGCCAGAACTCTTTTTACGTGCGGTGATTGTTTAAATAAGTTTTTCCTTAAGGTGGAATGGAAGGGAATGTGAGAAAAGGCCAGTATTTTTGCAGTTTTTATGGAAAACTTTTTTTTTTAGAAAACAAATCAAATATTACTCCAGTACAAACAGAGTTTAATTTTCTTCACTTGGTGATATTTACAGTTGTTGAATATCTGTCATGAGATTGGTGGCATTATCCAACACACTTTTTAAATGAAGAGTAAAAGTTAAACATTAAATTCCAGAACACCCTTGACAGATATTCTAAAAATGTTGATGTCACCATGTGGAGAAATTTAAATTCTATATTTGTAATAAAGCAATATTTTATTTATTTTGATAAAAAAAAAATTGCTATAAGAACTACAAAAACACGTGATTTTTCTCGCGTCCCCTTGCATCCAACCCTAAAACTTCATTTTAAAGCTATCCGCTTCGTTGCTCACATAGTCTAAGGCGTCACTATCGCATATACTAGACTTCTGATGGCTGGGAGATCGTGATTCGATCACGGTCGGGTGTACTAAGTGTGATTTTACCTCAATTATTTCACACCCTTTCTACGCAAATGTGGCTACACATCCTCTGAATTAAACCTTTCTTATCCTTAACCCATTAACGCAATTAGTACATAAGCATACAACCCGAACGGGTAGTAAGAAGCGGTGGTGAAAAAAAGTTATGTACATGGACATTATTTTTCCTCTAGTGGTTGGTTTCTGAACTGTACAAACCATTCATTTTAATAAAATATTTTTAAGGAGAGTTAATATTATTTGATAAGAAATTAAATTTTAAATATAAGTTATAATTTTTCTAGTAAGCCTATATTATACTGCAAATTTTAATTTCCTTAATATTTACATACAAAAAACTAGCAGAACATAATAAGCGGAATCTAACAAATTCGTATAGTGTTTAGTGTAAATATTTCGGGTTAGTTTAACAATTGAAAAAAAAATCCGAACATAGGTCTAAATTTATGTTAGGAAAAGTTTGTTTATTGAGCTTTTTAACAATTCATTGTCTAGTATAAATTAAGGAGCAAGTGTGTGTCACACATATGTATTTATTTTTAATAATATTTGTTTTGTTTTTTACCACGGCATCTTAATACCTTACTCATTCGTGCTGTACGCAAATAATATCGTGATGTTTTATTGTTTAGTATGAGGATTTAATGGATTCGTGCTCTGTTTTTTCAGAGGTCAATAGCAAGGCCGCAGCCAGGGAAGGGTTTTGGGGGTTCAAACCCCCTCCGAAATTCTATCAAAATATATATGGCTTTATTTATGGTTCAAAAAATATCAAAATTAAGATAAAAGTACAAATTAGTGGGTTGTGTTACCCTAAAAAGCACTTCAGAGAGCTTCTAGGCGTGTTTAATATTTAGAGATTGTCCTAGCCTTCAGCAGTTAAGGGGTAGTATTGCCATAAAAAAAAAACACTTCAGATAGCTTCTAGTACTGTTTATCCTTTAGAATTTTTTCTGGCTTCTGGCAATTGGGGGATGTGCCCACCAAACCCCCCCTGAAATTATTGGCTGGCTACGGCCTTGGTCAATAGAAGTTATCTAGATATTAAATGTGTCCATATATAAATCATTTGATTATCTTTGCTTTAATGTTAAAAAGGTGTGACCGGGAACAGATTGGATGTAAGAACTAAACTACTACTTTTTTTTGGTCGGAATTTAGTTAGTGCTCTCTAAGAGTAGGCGTTGGGGGGAGGGGCGGGTGGCAACACCCCAGGAGCCACATGCTTCACAAGTATTTAAACCATTGCTCACGTGCAGCGCTAGTGCTCATCACAACAGAAAGTCAGACGACTGCAGCATTTTTGTTTGTTTACTTCTTTGTTATTGTGTGTACTGAAGTTATCTTTAGTTTAATTACTACTGTTTGTGAGCATTATTATAATTTTACTACAATAAGTGACACTAGTTTGTTATTTGTACGTGCAAGTAGTGCATGTATTGGCTTCAGTGGCCACGTGGTCTAACGCTCCGATGATTGAGAGATCAAGGTTCGAATCCTGGTCGGGTGTACCGAGGGTGGTTTATTCCAAATTAGTTTTCAACGCTTCCTCTGCTCAAATGTGAGTACACTTCCTACCTATGAATATAACCTCCCTGATCCCTAAAACTATTAGTGTTTAACCTGGAAGGGGGGTTAGTAAGACGCGGTGTTAAAATAAAGAATAAAGTGATTAATGTAATCCCGAGATTGATGAACCCAATTCTGATACAATAATTGAGGTTAGGCCTAGGAAAAAAAACAAAACTTTCTCGTCAAAATCATACAAATAATAAGTGAACAAACATAGGTACCAAAAAATCCACCAAGTAACGATAAACGAAAATAACGACTCCCAGAATCGGGGGGTGTTGCTAAAGCTAATACTGCAAATATCACTAACTATTCCACCCAGAGTAACTGGACCTCCATGTAAATGTGATTTGAAATGTTTTGGTAAGCTAAACATCGATATTTTCACGAAAGTATTATGTTAATTTAATTAAATGATCTTGCAAATACAGACAAACAAGTTTTTTTTATCTCAGTAGGTTGATAACTGTTTGAGGCATTGAAAGGAGACGAAAGTCTTCGTCAATATACCGTAATTATATATTTGTACAAGATTAGAAAAGTCAACATGTAATAGCATGAAGAAAGCTTTTCTTTTGTTCCTTACATGGAATAATAACTAGTAATTTGAAAGAACATGTGACAATATAGCCACCCCTCCACAAGACGGAGGCAAACATGACACCAGAGCAACGATCTTTACGATTATATTGTACATACAATTATGATATATATTTGTAGTTTCCATAAACAAACTTCGCAATAAAGTATAAAAAAATCACACACACCCTCCCCCTACCTATCCCCCCACATACACCCAGAGTGCTAAAAAACTTGCCCGACAATTTGGGATAATGTTTAACTAGTATGTATAGTTTGTTTATGGAAATCTAATAGATAATAATAAAACATTAATGCATGTTTTCTATTATTCTTTTAAGTGTTTCTAGTCAAATGGATATTTTATAAAACTCTTCAAAATAATGCTCCCTAGCCCTTAATAATATTATATAATATAATAATATATAATATTATATAATATAATAATATATAATATTATATAATATAATAATATATAATATTATAATATAATATTATATTATAATATAATATAGTATATAATATAATATTAAGGGCTAGGGAGCATTATTTTAAAGAGTTTTATAAAATATCCATTTGACTAGAAACACTTAAAAGAACAATAGAAAACATGCATTAATGTTTTATTATTATCTATTAGATTTCCATAAACAAACTATACATACTAGTTCACATTATCCCAAATTGTCGGGCAGGTTTTTTTAGCACTCTGATGCAAAATATTTATCGGAACAGCTCAACGCATTTAGATATTCTGTTTAGTATAAAAACCTCCTTCAGTAGACCCGAGCGGAATTCGAACCCGGATCTCCCAGCCATTGGTAGTCCGATGTATCGACAGCTGATTAGCGTTTGTTTAGCACTAATCATCCCAGCCACAGTCGCAACTACCAATCATTATTCCACAATATTGACTCTCGGGCACGGCTGAAATTATTGCTTGTAATGACACTGACGCATCCAAGTTGGCCGAGCAAAACAAGCTAATCATTTTCAATCAAAGCTTAAATAACTAAACTATAGACAGCAGTGAAAGTGCAACATTTTAAAGCTTGGTTTAGGCCCTTGCTCTTCAAAAGGTCTATGAACCGCTATACAAATTAAAAGTGCCCCTAAAACTCCCAATAAGAAACTAGTGAAGAAATAATTTAAAAGATTCAAGTCAATTTGAAAGAAATTATGTATATTTAAAAAAAACTTACTAAAACAATTTTCTTCAAAGTGTGCTGCCTCATTTATATTTGATTAAAACACAGTTTAACAGGTAAATACTGATGCCAGACCAATTGGTGTGAGAGTTGTGTTTAGAGACAATATACCTTGTGCCAGTGCTGTCTCACCTGTTGAATGTGCTCTCGTACTCTTTAATCTGTCTCCTGGTGAACTCGTGGAACTCGCTGTAGATATTCTTCTTGACAGGTTTGAACTGAGGGTCGACCTGTTTCCCCTCGCCTAAAGCCTCGTTGATGGCTTGCCTCCTGTTGAGGAGCGAACTCAGCTCTGTATCGGCCGGCATGGCGACGTGATGACGATAGGTCCGTCCGGTGACACCAATTCGTGATAAGGAACACTCCACGGCTCGTGACACACTGACTCACTCTCCGCTGCCGCACGGGCTTGGCTGAGCAGAGTCACGTCACACGCATGCGCGGCGGTACCACATCAGGTGAAGCAAAGTAGGTCCGCGCATACATTTTCAAAGTTTGATGTGGATTACGAGATACGTCATTTGACGTGTTTTTTGTTCACCGAGAATCACTATTTACCTGTTCGGTCTGTCATTAATTTTAACTAACCTAATGTGATAGGGATGAGGAAATGTGTCAGAATGTGTGTGAAGGGAGGGTAGGAAATAGCTTAAAGTAAAAAAAACACAAAAAAATCTACATTACATCCAAGCAGGATTATAACCCCCGACCTACCCATCACCAGCAATCTAGTTTATTACGAGTGTACGCCTTAGACCACGTGAGCAACGATGCGGATATAAAAATGTTTTAATTGTGTTTAAATTCGAATATTTAACCTATTATTGATTTTATAGACATATGGTTACAACGAATTAAAATATTATTATTATTACTTGCAATGTTCTAATTTTAAATTTAAGTCTTTGCAAGAGTGATGATAAATAAGTAGTAAAAAAAAGCAAAATTGCTATGTATTTTTGTTTAAAAAAATAAAAATGTTCAGTTTAACTTAAGTTCATGTCCAAATATTAAAATAATAGAGGTAGAAGCCATAATATTTTTCGTGGGTATGCAGATAGTATAATTATATCATGATGGCGTGATGATATTTTAGACACGCGTAATGCTATAGTTTCCTGTGTATTAATTTTTATTTATAAATAAGGAAATTCAACCACCGGCAGATTTTCTCAAACTTTTACAACCAAAGTTAATACTAGAAAACTTCTATGTATGTTGAAATTAAATTTATTTCAAGTCATGACGAAATATGTACGGGCCTATTTAACGTTTCTAATTCCACTATTAAAATTGTATGTAAAAAAATTGACATGAATAACTGTCATGATTACATAAATAAATAAACTAGACTTGTCCTTGCCGTTTAGAACCAAATAGAGGTAGTGACCGCTTATCCTGTTTTGAGTGACAGCTTCGGACGTGGGAAGAGGGCTAAGAGAAGAAAGATCATTATCAAAAGCAGGAATGTTTCCTTCACCCAACTTTTCAAAATTAGCTAAAAGACGTACTGCAATGCAAATTGATTAGATACATTAGGTTCAAATATTTTAGTAGTTTTTGCCGGTTACATGTATGTAAATAGAAATAAATGGATTAAGTAAATATTAGTCCATGCACCTAAATGATAGTTTGAAGTTACTGATCGATACTTATTAAATGTGTGTATATATTGGCGGGAAAGGATTAGTATATGTATTAGTATCATGATGGCAGAATCAATCCATTTTTGATCGAGGATTGTATACCTATACTTTCAAGAGTGAGGGCTATTATAATGAATTATCAGCTTGTGATTGAAAAGACATTGCTAATAAAATAAGTAATACTGGTTGTCTATTAATTGTAAAAGAGTACGTCGATGAAAATATTTTGGAAGTAAATTTATTGCAGAAGAATTTTTTGTCACGTAACATTATGTTAGAGCATTCAAGAGAAAGCAATGCCGACGATATAACTTACCATCTGTGTGACTGATTGTTTTGTAAGAAAGCCATCAAAGTTAAATTACTGTCCTCAATTCAAGAGAGTATGCTGTGACTTTGTTTCGTGGACATTTATGACTGTAGAGAAGAATTTATCTAAGCAGAGAGAAAGAAATTCTGCGGCTCTTAACAACTGTTTGGAGGTATTTCAAGAAGATTATTTTGGCGAACCTGTGGAGCAGAACCTGGCTGAACAAGAACGTGATTATCAAGCTGATTACTTGGTTTCTTCACCTACACCATCCGAAGACGGCGGACTCAGTGCAGAAGACTTAGAGGCCCAGGTGGAATTAGACGCCTTAGGGCCAGTTTCATAGTCAGATTTAGTACGCCTCAAATGCGGCGCTATACTAAATACAAGACGTCACCTACCTGAAATTGAATGGAATGGGCCAGTTTAATATGCGAGCCTGGCCCATTCCATTTTGTTCTAGGTAGGTGTCGTCCTGTATTTAGTATCGACTCGCACTTTAGGCGTACTAAGTCTGACTATNTGTTCTAGGTAGGTGTCGTCCTGTATTTAGTATCGACTCGCACTTTAGGCGTACTAAGTCTGACTATGAAACTGGCCCTTTGACGCTGTCGAGGAAGATTGGGATACGTTCGTCGCGGTATATAGTGTGAATATTGAGTTTTTTTTATTGTTTCAATCGCTTTTTGACATTGTTTTGTTTATATTTTCTTCGAGCGTGCCAATATGGATTTAAATATAATCTTACTCGCTTCGGTGTCAAACAGTCTAAGGCAGTGGTTCTCAAACTTCTTAGAACCTCAACCCAATTTTTAGAACTTCAAACTTTCACCACATACCTGGCTTTAATGAACACGAGAAGGGTTAGTTTTAAATTTTATTTTATTTTTGAAATGTATTATTGAAGAGAATTTTACAAAAATGCTATCTATTTCTCAAAACGAGGCGGGTGCGAGTGGTGTACTTGTTGCCTATATTTTTTTATAACGGATTTGACATCCATATCACCGGCACGAACATGAAACCCAATTTTCGTATCCATATAATTATGCACTTTATTTTACAACTTCTTAAAATATTTTTTTTTTCCACTTGCCCATTTTTTCATTGTTTTCAATTTAAAATAAATAGTACGGTGCACCACAAAGACTTTCTCGCTACTTTACCTAAAAATGGAGATATTTACTCAACATTAGTAAAATATATTAAACAAAATAATATACATGGTTGCAGAAACATAGTGGATAAAAAAAAACATATTTTACCAAAGCGTATAAATAAAAATATTATACACTCTTACACAAATATTGAAAAAAGAGGAACATATATGCACATCAAAAAGCATAGCAATGAAATTACCCATTTCAAAGACCTCATTAAAAAACACATACATCTTGCTTATAACCAGGAAATTATTGGTTTTATAAAAAAATATATTTAAATAATTTTTTTAATAGTTCTACACTTTTTCAATGTTGTGTCTCTAAGAATTAGGGAGATAGTATGACCAAAATTGAAAATTTTTGCTTATGTAAAGTAGCCTACCATCAAAGTCATTTTTAATAGAAAATGAAAATCACAATTTTTTTAGTTATGTTAAGAGTACCTATATACGAATATTAATCTTAATGGCTAGATCCAGTTTTGAGAAAATAAATTTATTTATTTCCGCCCTAAGTAAACTACCCTTAGTTTTTGAAATGGAAATTTAATTCCCAAAACTTCTTGGTGAGACCTTATGAAAACCCTAGCTAGATACCATGTTTTAACCCAATCGGCAAAATGGTCTACTAGTAGTAAGTCATATGTCAGACGATCAATATATATTGTAAATATTTCAGTTTTGTCAGTGTTATTGAATGTGTGAGCTGATATAAGTTATATTATAAGGCATGTGAAGCTACGACAGGCCTATCAAGCTGGTAATGTAAAATATATGGCCCGAATAAAAAACTGGCCCAGTTAACAGTAATGGATGTCAAAATAGAACCTGACTGAAACTTTTAAACAATATTAAAAAAACTATATTCATCTTATAGCAGATATTTATTAAAAGATAAGGTTTTAAAAGTATTGTTTTTATTTAAAATTTTTAAAAGTTTCATTATATTTTTGTTTGCCTTTAATTAAGATGAAATAGGTTATTGCCATGTCATAGTTGTGTATATTTAATTTTTTCAGGCAACTGTGAGTGTACTGAGGCACAACTTAATGAAACCAATCCGCAATGCTCCTGAAAACACCGCCGAAGGTCGATACTCAACTTAAACACAATTTATCATTTTGTCAACCAAGAAATTGTGTGGAGTGCCTCCTTTGAGCCATGAAAAGTGAATGGATGTATACATTTGGAAAAATTCCTCAAATTTTCTTATCAACAGCTGTTTGTGCGGTTTTGAATAACATTTTGCGGAACATTATAGAG
>CABFWB010009181.1:0-14143 GCA_902151455.1 Timema bartmani
ATTAACAAATCAAGATTACCACCAGGCCTCAACAGAAGATAGTTTCTTTCTTTCTATTAGATTATCATTTTTCAAATTATAATTATTAATAATATCATTTTAAAATATCATCATCATTATTATTATTATTATTATTGTTATTATTATTATTTTAAAATATCATTTTTATTATTTATTTTCTTATTTATGATTATGATTAATGTTATTATTATTAATTTTAAATAGGTCTCAAGAAATACTAACCACAGCCAAGGAATTTATATTTACTCCCAAAACCAGTTGGCACAAAGTGTTTCTAACAGTTTTTTTTCTTTAAATTCAAAATGGAGTAATCCAGTGTTTGTGTTATTTGTACTTTCTTCTTTGTGTTTAATAAAGGCAACAGTACCGAAATATTATTCTATTTGTGTTAAAATGTGTGTGTGTGTGTGTGTGTGACTACTTCTACTATAGAAAACAGAAGAAAGGAAGATGTCACTTTTGTACATTGGATTCTTCCCACATTTTCCCTATTTCCCTAGGTGGGCTTTCTTCGTCAAATTTACTCTTAGTAGTTTATTTTTACCTTTTCTTTAATTCTATCAATTTCCATTATTATAAAATTATTTAGCCATTGGGCCACCTCATTTTTATACATCTTATATAGGTACTGTAGCAACCAAGTATGATTTTCCACAAAACAATTGTTTTTGCGTATTATGGTACATATTTTTTACGTTTTATTTACATGCATACCTGCCATTAGACTAACTAATTCTGGGTTTATATATATTGCGTTATCCACCAATAAAGTTACCTTTTTATGAAGGGATAGTTTGGAGAATTAATTCCCTTCCGTCACGTTGACAACTAGTCAATAAGGGAGTAGTTTGAATGTTTTTCAATGTGATCTAGTTAGTGATAGGTTCAAGCTATTAGCCACTTTATCAAGGATTATTGTATGTAAAAGGTTATTGTAATGCTTTAAAATCTCCTAAATTAGAACATGTGATCCTAGAAGAAAAATATAATTTACTAAATTATGATGACCTTATAGATTATGTCAAAAAACAAAGATTACAAACCCATTCAAATCATATTTTAATAGAGTGTAAATGTACCAAACAGTTTTTCAAGCTTTCATTCACTCATCTTTTCACAATTTAAAGAAGAATTATTACTTCTCTACCCAACCAAAAGCCAAGATACATTGTTCCACTCTCAAAACTACGCAATAAGCCACCAGCCTGTCCATGATTATTTTCACTCAAATTGTTGAGAGTTATCAATACCAACTCATATATCCTGTATCTGGCAATTTATATAGATCCAACAGGTTGTGCAAAGAGGCTTTGTTATAATGTATTACTTGTCCAGTTTATCTCCAGTTTATTCTTGGTTTTCATAACACTTGAGTTCATGGACCCAGTGCGGTGAATCTTTATTATACCGGTGTATGATGCATTACATGTTTCTTTTATAACTAAGTTAGCCGAGTACGCTCCACAGTGCATTTACACTCTTAATATTATTTAATAATCTATGTACTTGTACTTGTACTGCTGGAACAGCTTTGTTCACAGTCCAATGATCACTTTGTTTTAGTAAAAAAGTTGTCCATTTTAAATTGAATTGTGCTTCACAGCAAAATCAAAGCTCCAATATTATTACATCAAATACCACAGTTAAAATAACATATCGAAATGTTAATACTAAAACAAAATATTCTATTAATGTGAATAACATTACCATACTTGATAATCATAGGAAAGTCACTAGCACAACTTAATGCTAGTTGCAACCAACGTTGCCAGCTCAGTCTCTATTCCCTGAGGTATGAGTAGAAGCACTCATAGTTGGCAGATGAAAGCAGTGTGGTGCGAGATTTTAATGCTAGGATTGGCTAAATAAAACTACATTAGACAGTTCACTTAAAAACCACTTGATTTAGTGAGAAACTAGAACCAACCATTGAAAATATTGAGGGGAGACAAAGAAAAGTGCCTTCTAGGAAAATGGAATGGTTGCAAATAAAAAGGGGCTGTTTCCAAGACAAATATAAATTAGAGGTGGTCTTGCCTAGTGAATTCTCGGAACTTGGAAAGTAAAGTTCCAATCATTGTTAACTAAAAAGTCAAGATTCAAAATATATATTTTTATAAAAAGAAACATGTTGTATTAGCGTTTTTAAAGTTGATGTTTACATCCCCATTTATAGAACAGATCTATCCCAAATTCACTATGTTACTAAATGTGTCCCCCTTGCCTTACACCCAGGTAACAACGAGCTTGCTCGGATGAGTGAGATACTGCTCGTCAATAAATACTGGGAGAGTCTCACCCATTTCCCTCAGAGAAATATGTACAATATAATAGGGATGGGTCAGTACTTTTTGCGATACCTCGATACCATTGATTCTTGGGGGTATCGAGTATAGAGTGGGTGACTAAAAATAATATCGAGATCGAAAAAATTGAAATATCTTGAAAAATCCTTGCAAAAATAGAAGAAATCGCAATGAAATTGATTAAAAATATATTTGATAGCCCACGGCAATAAAATATAGGGATTGTAGTGTCACCACACTTAATTGGTATGCTACAGTATGAAAAACAAAAAAATCTTGGCGATAATCCATTAAAAAACTGCCGCGGCGGCGGTGATGTAGAATCAGCATAGTACTACTACTCGGCTGCCTGATATCATAGGCCTACTACTCGGCTGCCTGATATCATAGGGCCTACTACTCGGCTGCCTGATATCATAGGGCCTACTACTCGGCTGCCTGATATCATAGGGCCTACTACTCGGCTGCCTGATATCATAGGNGGCCTACTACTCGGCTGCCTGATATCATAGGGCCTACTACTCGGCTGCCTGATATCATAGGGCCTACTACTCGGCTGCCTGATATCATAGGGCCTACTACTCGGCTGCCTGATATCATAGGCCTACTACTCGGCTGCCTGATATCATAGGGCCTACTACTCGGCTGCTTGGTATCACAGGCCTATGCACAAAGCGATGCATCACGCATTATGTCAAGAAACAGTTCTTTAGACTTGGTTCTCCACTGCCACGTGCATAGCGACAGTAGCAGCCAATAATAGCATGTTAAAGTGAAGGTGTCAAATAAAAAAAGATGAACCTACAGTCGATTTCCCGGAGTTTTGAGTTAATAAAACGGGTCTTTTCTACGGTCGCAGCCGCTCAGTGTTTAAGGTGCTATTTTTATATAATTTTGTAGGGGGGGAAGGGGAGGTTAAAAAAACATATAACAATATACAATTAAAACCATGTGGGAGTTAAATAATTGGCAGATGATTTTAATTTGTTCTTGTGCTTTCTATTTCAGGAATCACTAGAACATGAATATTATCTGAGAAATTATTTGTGAATTAAAACGCCTTGTTTTCATATATTGGCAAACCGGAATTAATATTTCCCCTCTTGAGAGAAGTCTACTTATATTATATGCATTCTTATCCAATTGAAACTGATTCATGATATTTGTTCCCATTGATAGTTTAGCCTGGTTGAACAAGATTGTTTTAAACATAATTAATAATACAAGTTTATTTTCCCTGGTAAAAGTTTATTACAAAGAGTTAAATATGAATTTAACGGGTTCGTATTAATTAATTCAAATGATTATAAGGATGACTTAACATAAATAAAACACGGTTGGAAACCAAGGCCGTAGCCAGCCAATAATTTCAGGGGGGGTTTGGTGGGAACATCCCCCAATTGCTGGAAGCTAGAAAAAATTCTAAATGATAAACAGTTCCAAAAGCTCTCTGAAGTGGTGCTTTCATGGTAAAATTATTCACTAACTGCCGAAGGCTTGGAAAATTTCTAAATATTAAACACTTTATAAAGCTTTCTGAAGTTTTTTTATGGTAAAATAACCCCCAAAATGCCGGAGGCTAGGAAATTTTTTAAATATTAAACACCTCTAGAAGCTCTCTGAAGTGCTTTTCATAGTAACACAGCCCCCTAATTTGTATTTGTATCTTAATTTTAATATTGTTTGAACCATAAATAAAGCCATATATATTTTGTTCATAAAATTTCGCGGGGGGTTTGAACCCCCAAAACCCCTCCCTGGCTACGGCCTTGTTGGAAACAGTAGGATTTTAAATGTGTTCACTAAGTTCCAACCAGATTATCTATCTATAATCTAGAAAGTTCCTGGTTTAACTTACCAATTTCAACTGAAGTTTGTAGATAGGGGAGAGGGATATGAACAGTTAAGTAATACAATACAGAGTTCTTCAAATGCACTTTCCTACTAGAGATAAGCTGTTCATCTCCCTTTGTGTGCAAATAGAATGTAATATCTTATACCAAATGAGATTCATTAAAATTAGTACAAAACATAATGCAATTGAAATATTCTGAATAGTTGTTACAACCACAGGCAATTTATTTGGAGCATATATTGGGTAATTGTGTGGACTAAGATCGGAAATAATTTTGCTTACTATATAACGTTTTATTTTATAGTTGTAATTTATATATAACTTTTATTAGTAACAAATAAGAAGTGGTAGTCACTGAGAACATATATTTTGCTAGTTTTCCAAAATTTGAAAATTACTTTTTTAAATCGTCATGGGGATATATAAATAAATAGTTGTGATAGAGTTCCATGTATTTATTAAATGGTAAATGTAATAATCTGCAAATAAACTTGCCATGAGATGTGCATACCTATATGCTTCCTCAAGTTATTGTTTAGAACAAAATTAATTTCTCAACAATATGACTTGAGTAAAAAATTAAAATCAAGTTATCTAATTTATTTAGTTCTTCTTTAGAAAACAATAAAGTATTACTTACAATTTCAGGAGAAGAGAAGAAACTACAACTGACACAGAACTGAGAGCCATCGCAGCGGATGCCATCCAGGGCTGAAAAAGGAAACCGAATTTGAATGTTATGTCATCGTTATGAACTAAATGATTTAGAAAAATGAATATACTTTATTGAATACAAGAAAATCACAACAGAAAGGACATTAAATTATATTTTCTTCCCAAATCGTTGATCATAAAACAAACTACCATTTTAACAGTACAGTAAATCCTGCTATAACGTTGCCTATTAGAACGTTTGGTTACAACGTTGTTAATAATTTGTGACCCTTTTTTTAACATAACGTCTGCTTTTGGGTACAACGTTGTTTTTCAGCTGAATACGCGTCAAGTGTCAACCGCCTAGTTCCTGTTTGTGTGGGCCTAATAGGCCTATGAGTCATGCAGGTCACGTCAGAAATTTCTCCCCGCCCCCCCTCCAAACAACAACCCACCCGTTAATAATAATAATAGTAATATAAATAGGTATTTTTACGCGAAAAAATATATTTTGTTTGCTTACAGTATTTTAAATTTGGAATATTTTACTTGAAAACTGAGACTTTTTGCACATGATTTAGAGACTTTCAGCATTACTGAGCTGGCAACACTTAATATGGTGCACGCTAAGAAGTTTTGTTCAAGCATACGATCTTGTGTTTAGTTTTGTTTGTAGTTTTTATATTCTAAGTTCGCGTGGGTATTTTGTTTATCTTAATTTTCTTTTGCGTTTTTTATATTTAATACATTTTAAGTTTGCGTGTGAATTGTGTTTACCATACCTTGATTTTATATCTAATATATATTTTTAGTTCTCGCACAACTTTTGTTTATTTGTTTTGTTTTTTATTTTAGTTAGGGGTGGTTGTTATCTGTTTGCAATGGCGTCTAAACGTCCATGTAATTTATCTGACACTTTAATTTCAAAGAAAAACAGACGATCAATTAGTCTGGCTGTTAAAATGGACGTAATACAGCGACTCGAATCCGGTCAGCGCGGTGTAGACATTGCTGCAGCTTTGGGCCTACCTGCAACTACTATTCGCACTATAGGGGAAAATGCCATAAAAATTAAGTGCAGTGTGGAAAACTTTTCAGGGCTCAGTGTGACAAAGGTTAGGCGTACAAGAAACGAGCGCATTGAAAGGATGGAAAAAATGCTTTCGTTGTGGATTGAATCTCAAAACCAACGTAGTGCCCCAGTTACTTTAGCCATTGTTCAGAGTAAAGCTAAATCTTTATATCATGACGTGTTAAAGCCTAAGGATGGCGAAGGCTCTAAAGAAGAACCTTTCAGTGCCAGCCGAGGGTGGTTCGATGGTTTTAAGCACCGGTACAATTTTCATAATATTAAAGTGACTGGTGAAGCTGCAAGTTCTGACAACATTTTGGCGGAAGCCTTTGTTGTCGAACTTCAAAATATCATTGAAGACGGTAGATACTCACCAAATCAAGTTTTTAATGTTGACGAGACCGGACTGTTTTGGAAACGTATGCCTGCTAGAACTTACATTTCACTGGAAGAAAAGACAGCACCTGGTTTTAAAGCTGCGAAAGATCGTGTCACACTGTTGCTAGGTGGGAATGCATCTGGTGACTACAAGATGAAGCCACTTCTGATTGCCAGATCAGAGAATCCACGGGCTTTGAAAGGAAAGACTAAGGAGCACCTTCCCGTTATTTACAAAGCCAATAAAAAGGCGTGGATAACTGGTGCCATGTTCTGTGAGTGGTTGAAAGTCTACACAATACCCGCGTGGAAGAGGTACTGTACGAAGGAGAATTTAGATTTCAGAATTCTCCTCCTCATATATAATTCACCCTCACATCCTCATGACATTCCTGACTTGGACGAGAATGTGAAGATTGTTTTCCTCCCTCCCAATTCGACGGCTCTAATCCAACCAATGGACCAAGGTGTGATTGCCACTTTCAAGCGGTACTACTTGCGGCGTACGTTTGAGCAACTTATCACAGCTACAGATGGTGAAGACAAGACTAACATCAAGGATTACTGGCGGAGCTACAATCTCTTTAACGCCATCAACAACATATCCATGGCTTGGCAAGAGGTTTCCTATACAGGACTCAACGCGGTGTGGCAAAATTTATGGCCTGAATGCGTCACAGATTTTAAAGGAGTTGAAGAGATTGTGCCAATTGCAAACACAAACCACCTCAACATTGCTCATGAAGCAGGCTTCCAGAATCTGGAAATGGAGGACATAGAAGAGGTGGTGGACGCTGAGATTGAGGAACTCAGTAACGAGGAACTACAAGAGCTGGCCCAAAATCCAAGCCCTGAATCCGACAGCGAAGAGGACAAGCCTTCACGCACATTTACTACGAAGAGCATGGCTACTGCATTTCACCGTATTCAAGAAGGACTTCAGATGTTGGCCGATGAAGACCCTGATGTAGAACGCACCGCGAGAGTGCACAAGACTGTCATGGAGGGTCTTACATGTTACCAGGAAATTTATAAAGAAAAGAAACGTGCCGCTAAGCAATCAACTATCAACGCATTCTTTCAACCAGTGGCCGCCATGGTGACACATGAGGGGGAGAAGATTATGAGTGATGAGCCAGTCCCATCCACGTCCCGAAAATAAATGTATTTCTGTCCTGAGCTGTTTCCACCATATGATACTATATGTATTTGTAAGTATTTTGGGGGGGCCTTGGAACTTAACTCCTACACTTAACATTGATTCTTATGGGAAAACATAACTTTTATAAAGTTGTTTCCTATAAAGTTGCGTTTATCAGGAACATAACACAACGTTATAAGAGGATTTACTGTACATATTTGTAATATTGTTTACATAAGTTTCTGAGCAAAGCAAAAACACAATTTTGCCAACACCATGACATTTCTATTGTGTGTGTAAATAGTGTGTGACAATTACCTTTTAATATTTTTATTTTCTTACATATATGTCAGCCTACAACCTGACACATATCTATAATATTCTATAAGTAATTAAATATGCTAATGTGTCTATAAAAATTGACTTTCATGATTTTTTATTACTTAATAAGTAAAAACATTTCTTACTGTCGGCCTACTGCTAATTGTAAATGTTATTTTTGCCTTGTCTGGTTACATTTTGTTATAATTTGTTTAAAGAGCCTAAATGACTAGTTTCCATAGTTTGTGACATATGGAAACAAATAAAGTGAAACAAACTAAGCATTTCCCTTTTGACCTAATTCCTATGCTTACAAAATGAGAATTTATTCAATTTTATGTTGAATGGTATTGAATAGGGTATCAGGTATAGAAGAGTTGAATTGATTGGTATTGGCCCACCACTAAAAAGAATATAAAGGAGGCAGTTTTTGTGTCAATTATTTTCTTTAAAATTTTATCTAAAGAATAAAATAGATATTCTAAGGAATAAATGCAAACAAATTTTGTTTAAGTTTGTTGAAGTTCAGAACAGAATTGTAAAAGAATAGCTTTAATACTTGAATTGTCAAATAAAACAAATATCCATACAGTCTTCATCAGTGGTGGGGCCAAGGAATCTTTTAGGATGTACAAGGAGAAAGAAAGAGAGAGAAATAATGCATATAGCACACATTTCCACTTTTACTAAAATGTGCAAAGTTTGGTACAGTATTTACGTCTGTGTGTAACCAGAACAAGCAGTAAGATGTGATAAAAAATATAAATCATACTCATATTTTATAGATTTATTTACTTTTTTCAATTTCTATCCTTAATAATTATTCTATCATATTAATCTAATTTTGGATTAGGCTCAATTTGTTTTTGATCTATCTTCTATTATCAGCATATCAGCTGAATCATGTGAGACTTTATTTAGCTCGGTTATCGTTATACATGTAGGCAAGATCAAAATTTGACTTACTGTTTAAAATTAGTTGATACTATTATTCAATTATCTTTAATCCCTTCATTAACTACTTTATTAAATAATGTCTGCTTATTATTTACTGTATGTTGAGCTATATACATAATGGTAAAGTGTGTCACACACACATATATATAGTTAGTGTGCCTGACTTAGTTTTGAGAGGCCCAAGTTTAATCTCAATTTGTCAACAGTAAATTGCTTTGCTAAAAAGGTTATCACTACAAAAATTAACTTGGCTTTGCAAATTCAACCAGGACCTTGTTCACAAAGAATTGACTTGGTCATTCTTGATGGAGAGGTGGCGGTTCAAATCTTGGCCAGACACATTAAGATTCGTTTTTCACATATGATCTATAGCTATGATTTTTCTATATCCTTCAAGCTTGCTTCCTCATCTCCGAGGCTGGTTGTTTTTATAATATCATTAACAATCAAAGCGGTAGGAAGAAGGTAGTTTTAGTGGAAGTGTACTCTCATTAGTATAGATAAGGGATGGAAAAAACCAAAGTGATAAATTAGTGTTGGAAACGTCAATAATGTCCCTGTCAACAGTAATCCAGTCTATTGTAATCTTGATGCCTTAGACTGTCATTAAAAACTCATGTTCCTGTAGCCATGTAGTGTGAGAAGACTCTGATTCCAATCTCGTTACAAATAATTATAATGATGTTTTGTGCATTTCATTCTTATGCACTAATATTACAATTCTTGACACTAGGTGTATGTATTTAATATCATATGTTTTCTCCTTGTTTAATTTAGTTGTAAGCTGTGCAATGATAAAAGCTTGTGTTAGAAAAATAATGTTAAGTTTATTTAGTAAAAACCACCTTTATGAATATGCAATTCAAATTTAAAATTAATCATATAAAATAAAACACATTTAAATATTAAATAACATACCTGTAAAGTGAGCCCAAATGAACTAAAGATGCCTGCTGCTATTGGAATACCAATCAAATTGTACATGCTTGCAAACAGGAAGTTGAGTCGTATTCTCCTGACAGTTCGGCGTGACAAGTCAAGACAGCCGATTACATCTAATAGATTATCCTAAAATAGAATACATGTTTGAAATATATTTGTCCTACAAACTATCACAAAACTAAATCAACACATGAAGAGATAAAGTTATAGTAAAAAATATGTTAAAAGTTTTTCTTACGTGCCATTGCCAAAATCATTTGAAAAGTGATTATTTTTAAAAGCTAATATAAATAAGAACATTAGAGAATCAAATTTGAAAACAAATGTCTGAATATAATATGTACCCTCATTAGGACAACATCTGCCGCCTCTGCCGCAACATCTGTGCCTGAGGAAATAGCTATACCAACATCTGCTTGTGCTAGAGCAGGAGAATCATTGACTCCGTCTCCTACCATCACCACTCGGAGTCCTTGTTCCTGAAGATGTTGAATTTTTGCAACTTTGTGGGTCGGGAGAACTTCTGCAAACACGCGACCGATTCCTACCTTTAAACAGAGATAAAGCCAGCATATTGAATACAATTTATAGAGCCTTCCCTTTCTATTTATTGTCATAATCTCAATAATTGTTATTTATAATAGATCATTAATTTTCCTCCAAGCCAAAAAATTTGTAGGGGTGGAACTTGGAAATTTTAACCAAAGGAATGCCAATCATAGTCTTATTTAGCAAAAAAGACAACTTCAGAAATTTAATAAAGTTTAAGCAGAGTTATAACCAGTTTTAAAATTCATTAATATTTCATTATTTGGTTCAATACTATGCTACCAATGAAATACGCTATCCATTGTAGAGAAGTGTTTACATTAGCAGTTAAATATAGTTTAAGAATTCAAAACACCAAACAAATTTTTATTTCATAGTTTAGCACCGCATCTTACTACTTGTTCAGGTTATACACATTTGTGCTAAATACGCTAATAAGTTAGGGTTGAGGAAGGTTGAATTTAGAGGAAGTGTACCCACATTTGTGTCAAGGGAAAGTGGAAAACAATATTGGAAAAGCCACCCTCAGTACACCCAACCGGGATTCGAGCCCCAATCTCCTTGTCATTGGCGGTATAGTCTAACACAAGAGTGATACCTTAGACCATGTGGCCACCGAAGCAAGTTATAGTTAAAAATATTAACCTAATTTACATACATAGCATTTTGATCAAGTGTCTAAAAAGCAGAACTATGTATCGATATAACTCGCTTGCGGGCTCACGCCATATTTTTTTTTTTATGTGTACTAATAAAGTATGAATTATAGATTTTTAAAAAGCTTAGACCCATGTTATTCTTAGGAATCAGATGTTTATGACCCTAAAACTAGTGAAATATGCACACTAGTTTGCCCTCAAAAATACCAATAAATGACCTAAAAACATAACTAAAATCAAGGAAGTAACTTGCAGTAAAAGAAATTAGCCGACAAATCTTTAATTATTGATTGCCTTCACTTCACATACATTACAGAACAATATCGATCTATCAGTACTTCAGTACTGTTCACCAAATTCTTTCATAAAACCAACTTCACATTATTTAATTCCTTAACTTTCGGCATACTTAAAATATGGACAGATAGAATTTATACTGAACAGGTTTCGTATAGCACTGAAAGAGTAGGTTACAAACACATAACTAATTCACAGAAACATTCTAATGATAACAATTCAGTGGTGAGGGGAGGGTCAATTGTACAAGCGGCCAGTGACACACAAGTTCTTACTGCCCGGGTTTCCCTCCAACAGGAACAGACTACTTCAAGTTGTCAGGATTAGTGAATCTGTTTTGAGAAAGCCAAACCAGATATGATTCTTACCTACAAGTAATCTGGTCAAAAATATTTACACAATAATAACATTAATATAAAATGATAAGTGTGCATTGTGTTTGATAGAAATTAGAATTATACTGCTACTGTTGCTACTGCTACTGCTACTGCTACTGCTACTTCTACGTTCATGGGGAAAGACAAGTGATCTATATTTAAAAATGGCTAATAGGCTCACAGACTTGATGAAATAATAATACTAGATTGACTAAATATGACAAATAAGTTAAGAAATGGACTCGAGACTGGTTTTTGAATATTAAATAAAATATAAAATGTAAGTTAATGGATTTAAGGAACTAAATTAAGTATTATAATCATGTGATGTTGTAAGAATAGATTTAAAGGAATAAATTATATTTATTATATCTATATTTTATTACATGTATTTATTACATTTATGGTGGGGCGGGCATCAGCTGACAAGCCCATCGTGCTTAGCTGGACCATGTTTAATGATTAAAAATATGTACTACTGAAAAAAAAAGTCAAAGGTAATAGTGAAAGATCTAAGAAGATAATGACTCAGCAAAATTAATCAAAGAAAAAGGTATATATTGCTGAGAATGAGGCAAATCTGCTGAAAGACGTCTTCAATCAAGAATCATTAGACATAAATGATAAGTAGCCTGTAATAGTTTTATCAACTAAGATTAAATGTAAAGTTATAAACGTGGATAATTATTCATTTATTTTGCTACAAAAAGAAGCGCTGGAATGATAAACAGATTTAAGAATTTAACATTGTGTACTACATGTCTTAAACAACTGGCAGGGAGCACCACTCCTTTACCTAAATTAGACTTATAACTTGTACCATAGGACAAAAGAGAATCACATTCTAACAAAGAGCATGCATTGAGCATAACAATCAATTCCCCTTTTGAAGGACTTTTATTAAAACAAATAAATATTTGCTTATCACTCAGAAACTATTGGTTTTATAAAAATATATTTAAATTAAAAGATTTTTATTTTTAACTGTCCTAAGTTTTTGAAATGTAATGTTATTTTGTATATCAAAGAGTCACGGAGATATGATCAAAATTGGAGATTTCTGCTCATGTAAAGTACATTCAAAGTCATTTTCTCAAAAAATAAGAATTGTAATTTTGTTTATAATAGAACACAATGCCTGGATACGAATTTTAATCAAAATCGACAAAGCCAACTATAAGAAAATTGATTTTTTCTCTTTTTACCCTTAAGTAACCTACCCTTAATTTTAGGGTTGGATTCCTAATTCCTAAAACCCTAGATACCAAGTTTAAGCCCAACTAGTAAAATGGTTTTGGCTCTAGGCCAAGACACAGACAGGCAGATTTTTAAATAATACTTTTTCAGGTTCAGGGGGTCATGAAACGTCGACATACATCAACATCTCTAGTTCAATTTTTTTTTTTATGATCTCCAAGAGATTACAGTAAAGAATAATTTGCAAATCACCTGTATGGCAATTGCTGCTGCAGTTTTTCTGTTATCTCCTGTTAGGAGAATTACTTCCAACCCCATTCTCTTGAGTGTGTAGACAGCCAAATGGGCTTCAGGTTTAACTTTATCAGCCACACTCACCATAGCTACTAGACTACCTGTAAACAAATCATTCTTATATGTATTTTTTTCAGTTTTCTCTAATGTACACAAGATCCTGAAATTTTCTACAAAAAAATATATACTTAATATGTTTGAAAGAATATAAAATATTATTATCATACACATCAAGTTAATTTCCTTTAAAAGTTTATTAAGGTAATTTGACAATCAGAATTTATTGCACAGTTTTAACAAGTATATAACAAGCTATAATGAGTCAATGAGTTTAAATGTTAAGTTCACGATTATAAGGGGTCAAACTTGCTATTTTGTGTTTTTCATGTTCCAGTGTTAAGGTAAAGTAATGTATGGATCTGAAATTTAGTATATATCTAGACATTCATATAAGGTATACACAATGAAATATATATAATATGTAACAGACAAATAATTTTTAATGTACAAGCTGATTAAAAGTGGTAAGTTACCATTTTTAATCATATATGAATACCTTTCTGTTTATAACAAATTATAGGAGAATAATGATGATGTGGTATTGTACAAAAATATATGTGAAGATACTGGAAAAGAGAATAAGAAATAAAATGAATGGAAGGTGGAGAGAGGAACAGCACGGATTTAGGGAACAGGGGTCTCAATTAGACTTGATCTATACCATACAACAGCTGATGGAAAGAAGGTATGAATATTGGAAAGACTTGGTAATGGTATTTATGGATGTGGGGAAAGAATATGATAGCGTAGATAGAAATAAAGTTTGGAAAGCGATGGAGGAGGCCAAAGTGTACAGAGGAGTTGTATTGAGAGTGAAAAACATGTATGAGGATAACAGGAGTTGTGTTAAGACAAAGCGTGGGAACATGGAGTGGTTCCAAATAAAAAATGGAGTGAAGAAGGAGATTGCCCTATCACCATTACTATTTGTAATGGAAATGGAAATGGTCATGAACAAAGTGGCAGGAAAACTTTGGGAGGAAAGAATGAAAGCCATGATATTTGGTGATGACTTGATGGTATGGGGGGAGAAGGAAGAAGATGTATAGGATCAACCAAAAGA
>CABFWB010009182.1:0-14138 GCA_902151455.1 Timema bartmani
TTTAAATCTTGCATTTCATGTCCTTTGTATAATTATGTAGATTGCAACCCTCCCCCTTCCTTTAAGTTATCGATGGTCGTTAGGAAAGGTTGGAGAGAGGGGTGTAACACAGGTAGTAAGACGTGGTGCTAAAAAAAGAAAAAAAGATAGGCATCTTCAAGAAATATGTTAGTAAGAAAATGTTTTTTATGGTTTTCCTTGAAAAAAAAATCTCTCATTTGAATTTGAAATTCTTCGTGTAGTTTTGTGGAACTAATTATATTGATACGTGTAACTTTTATATGTTACGGTTTTATTTTATTTTCTAATATGAATTATACTATTACTTTTTGGAAGCGTACCGTATACATCTTAAAAGATGGAATAAAGCTTCTAATTAATATACGTAGTTAATAATTCAACAGATCTTACTGCGGATAAATTTGTATGTGTACAGCTTTATTGAAATATGTATTTCTGCACAAATTTATAAAATCTAACTGGCACACTTTCAGAAGAACTAGTATGTTTTGATGTAAAAGAAAAATAGCTAAAATCGCAATTCTCTACCGGAAATCTGGTCTAAGTCTTTCATTTAATTATGAAAGAAGTTAGACTGATTGAACCAGTTAGGAAAGGTGTTGAACGAGTTTTACAAAAAAGTAGCTATTGTATTTAACCACTCCCTTTCACTGTCACCCACATGGTGGACTAAGTGTATAATATTAGGTTTGGTCTCTTCTTTTACTTTGATTTTTAGGTCAATTTTTAAAATCTTCAAAGAGATTTTTATTTGATAAAATAAAATGAATATATTTAGGTAGCGCTTTAAATGTTTATGTGCAGAGTATCAGCACTGTAAAAAATAATATACAGTCGAATAGTTGGCTCCCCTTTTGAATAATTAGTAGCCATTTTAAAATAGTTTTAATTTAGCCAAAAATATAATTATTCAACTGTGAGTTCACCAAGCAGTTTGTATTGTTATGAAAACCTAAAATTTAAAATAAAATAAAAAACAAAGCAAAAACTAATGAAAAAATATCTCATCAGGTTGGGAAATGAATATAACTGTCTGTTGTACATTCCATAATTTGATGTTACCCTGGCATTGATTGACTAAACAAATGTACGGTTGTAAATGTTTGCAAAACAGCCTGGAATTGGTGAGTTACTTTTTGAACCAATAAGCGTGGCCGTTCTACAACGAATGTCCGTTACCATGGTGACTCTCGACGTCTTCAAACTGTCTCAAACTACAGTGGAGTTGTTTCTGTTTAGCTATCAGGGTCATAATGTTTTGCAATCATTATTATTCTTATTTATTTAATTTTTTCATGTGTGTAAAATTACACTAACTTGATTTGGTGAATAAGTAGTATCCAGGTAATAATTTATTTCACTGTATAAAATATTATAAAATGTTAGTGTTCATATAAAATATGAATAGTGGAATAACAATTGATCATTAATATGATTTTTAAATAGTTTTTTGGGGTTAATATATTTTCCTTGATGAATGTCTATGAAAATATAGTTTAAACTATTTACGACTAAGCTGACTTTTTAAGCAAGACTTTCTGATTAAAATAATATTTTGGTATAAGATTTTGAATAGTAATAATAATAATAATAATAATAATAATAATAATAATAATAATAATAATAATAATAATAATAATAATAATAATAAGACTTAGATTATCGAAGCAAACCTATATATAGATCGTTAATGATATATTAATGTTTGTGAAGAAGGATGTATTTTATTAGAGTAGGCTATGTTAATAATGTATTTTAGTAGAAATTATTCCACATAGTAGAGAATAAAGATACACGTTTTGTTAAATATTAAAGATATTTGTTGATTTAACAATCCAATCACCCGCTTCGGTGGCTGCATGCTCTAAGGTACTACTCGCAATAGACTAGACTGCCAATGCTGGGGAGATCAAGATTCGATCCCAGTTGGGTGTACTGAGGGTGGTTTATTCTAAATCGTTTTCCATCTCTCTCAATGTGAATGGGGGTACAGTTCTAAATTTAACCTTCCTCATCACTAGTCCATTAGCGTAATTAGTAATTGATCGTATAACCAGAGTGGGTAGTAAGATGCGGGGCTAAAAAAAACAAAAAAACAATCCAATGCTTATAATATGTAGGCTACATTATATATTGAATTGACGTTTTAAAATAGCATATTAGCAAGGAACTCGCAAGAAGGACCTCCATCTACATGATCTCACGATTTATTTACTCTCAGTACTTAAGGGCGTTGCCTACATAAAGGGAAAAATCCTCACACTGGGTATTGCATTTCTGAAGCTTCAAAATCACTAAAACAATCCTCATTAAACTTTCTGCTAAAATTTATTGTTTGAAAAAGTCTAGTTTATGCTTATAACCATTCACGTTGATCTTATAACTGCAACATTTGGCGTAAGACTTTCTTGGAAACAAGATCATTTAACCTGTACATGCTATTTTTATGAAATAATAAAAACTTAAATTGAAAGGTTTTCAATCCTTTAAAGACATGCTGATAACTTTAAACTAAATTTTTGCGTGAGCCATATTTTGAAATAACAAATACCTTCTTAAATACCGCAGAATATTTGGACGTCTGCAACGCGTCTCACCGCTTCAGTAATAATAATATTTAGCACCGCGTCTTACTACCCGTTCAGGTTATACGCTTAAGTACTAATTACGCAAATGGATTAGGAATTGGGAGGGTTGAATTTAGAGGAAGTGAACCCGCTTGTGCGTGGAGGGTGAGTGGAAAACCATTTAGGGAAAACCACTCCCAGTTCACCCAACCGAGATTCGAACCTCGATCTCCCCGTCCTCGGTGGTCTGACTCATCACGACTGACGCGTTAGCCAACTACGCCACCGAACCGCTTCAGTAGTCACTATGGGTGGGTGAGATTATCAACTACTTTATAGGCACCAACCATCAGTCATTTTATATACAAGTTATTTATTTTTGAATGTATCATCTAAATAGTATTTAATTTATAAGTTCTACTTATTTCAACATCGATAGAAATTAATTTCTACCACAAAGAAATATGAAATGCATGCACTCTTCACAAAATATTTCTGTCCCATGAATTAATGTAACAAAGGAAGACTATATTAACCAGGGGTATATAGCAAGGGCTGTCTCAGTTCTTTGATGCTGGCGCTGCCACCTTGTAGTCCAAGAACTAGCTCCAGTTTGATTTAACCGGAAATATCTAATTCAGTTAAATATCCTATTTTATAGTTTCGCCAGTGAAAAATGATAATCTGTTAGTTTGGCAGTCCAAAGTGGCCGGACTTAAAAATGGCGGTCATTCAAATTAATCAAAAATTGATTTAAATTTAACCGGAAAGATCTAATTTTGATTCATAGCTTGTTTATTAGATTATTTATTCCTTAAAAAATTTAGTTTGGTCTGTCATTTGAAATTGGCCGGAAGAAAGTTCAGCTACAACATCATTTCCTTTGTTAAGTCCTGCACTCTCTAGAGTAGATGAAATTATATCCACTTTTATTGAATGAAATCGAATCTACCTTTCTCTCGCTGATATGGAATTTGTAAAATGGGAAATTCAAGTTAATTTGTTTGCTGCATCGGCGTTCACAGTCTGTTCAATTGTAAGATCAACTGCTGATCTTGAAAAGCCAAGAGGAGTTCTTCTGATTGCAAAACAGCCTGATTGAATTATATGAATTAAATCAGAATGCGTATACTTGATTTGCATGGGATTGTCGTGATACTTGACTAACCATCTTGCATAATTTGGTTGGCTTAGTGCAAAAAAAAGTTTAGTCAATTTTGGAAGTATGTACGTATACAGCTCATGGTCACCTTTTCTTATGCTTCTACTAAAAATAAAAAAGTATCCCACTAATTTAATATAAATGAGGTAAAATTATGGTGTTTTTCCATGTCGTCCAGCAAGGGTATCATCGAAGTATGTTGTAAATTTCTTTAGAAAATCTTTCAGCCCAGCTGACACGCGAAGTCCATTTCTTTGCAATTTGCCTATGGCCTCAAATTCCTCAACGATTTCAGTGTTAATTGGGATATCAGTTGACTGCAGAAAACTCTGGAAATGTAATATCTTCACTGCTAAGGATGTAATGGAATGAATGCGTTTACATCTATTGAAATGTTTTCCCATTAAAAAGGCGTGTATGAAGCCAAGATATCTGCATCAACCATGACATCTGTAAGGCCACAGTCTTCTATAAATTTGCCTATAGCATGAAAAAAGGCCATTATTGAATGGAAGTCTCCTATCTGAATGAACAAATTATCACATGTTGGTGATTCACTTCTTTGAATTTGAAATACGACTTTAGCAATAGCCAAATCATACGTGACAAGAATGCTTTGTTGTTTACACTCTGAAGCAATTTGTTTGATTTTTTAAAATCGGTTTAACCCCAGAATATGCCATCTTGGTCTGCCAGGCTGATTGATTAGTGATAAAAACCTGCAGTCAGCAGAAAATTAGTGCAAACATCAAAATTAGTTTCAGTTGAATTGTCATAAATCTTTCCCAAATTCGGGTAGGTCAGGCAAACATTCTCCTGCTATTTTCGAATGTCAGACCGGATTATTTATGTTTGGAAAGAAAAAGATAAGAAAATTACTCATGAAAGGAAATAATATTTTTTCGGATAAGCTTCACCTAAATACTACAAATTTGACTTCTTAAATAGGTCTGGCACCCCGAATCCGGCTGATTTGGACTGCCAGACAGAAATATTCATGAAAGGTGCCAAAACTAAAATTAGATCGTTCCGGTTAAATTGATGTAAATTTTTTCTAGCTTTGGTTTGGTCTGGCAGCCATTTTCCGGCCGATTTAAAATGACAGACCAAACTAAATTTGTTTAGGGATAAATAATCTAAGAAACCAGGCATGATTCAAAAGTAGATCTTTCCGGTTAAATTAAAGTCAATTTTTGATTGATTTGAATGGCCGCCATTTTCAAGTCCGGCCACTTTGGACTCCCAGACCAACAGATTTTCATTTCTCACTGGCGAAACTATAAAATAGGATATTTAACTCAATTAGATCTTTCCGGTTAAATCAAACGGGAGCTAGCTCTCAGTCTATTGGTACCGCTTGTTGGAAGGGGAAACACCGCTGTGACGTCACAGATATGACACTGCTCGCGACCACCTGCTATAATCCCGCGTGTTCCCTCAGTAATATGCCAAATCGGGATGTTTACTGATATCGTTTTAAAGTGTCCTTATTTATCATTTAAATTTGTTGTTTTGTAGACGTGTGCTGTGTTTAACGGAGGTTAGTGATATGGATATGTCGCTGCTTTCTTTCATTTTGACTGTGTAAAGAACAAGAATGAGTTGCTATGCTGTAGAAAAGTGCACAAATCATTTCCGAAAAACACAACAACTGGGAATCACTGTGTTTTATCACACGTTCCCGTAAGTTGCAAACTTTGGATGGACAATTATAAACGATTAGACGCTGTTAGCTGTAAATATTCTCACGTGTGTAGCGACAATTTTTCTACCTCTGATTATGAGTATGACATCAAAATTCATTTAGTAGGTTTACCACAAAGAAAAATACTAGAAACAACTGCTGTTCCATCTTTGAATCTAGCTTTGCAACTAACTAAGTAACTAACAAAGAAAGCTTGGTTGGTTGAGACTTGAATAAAGGCGTGAACTACATTCTCGTTTACTGCTGTACAAAGTAATTACGACTGGCTTACCCAGCTACCTGGTCCATCGATTTCAATTTCAACAAGTACAATATAGTCCTTACACTCTCTCTCAGTCAGCTAACTTGCTCTGTGTTCCGAGATGCAAAACTAATTTTTATTTAAAATCTTTCACTATCTCATCTGCCTTAGCCTGGAACAAGTCACCTTCATACTTCACAGATGTGAATGGGCCATCTGATTTTAGAAAGGAACTCAGCAATCACTATATCTCTAGCGTGTGAGCTGTGGCATAATCCACGTGTGTGCGAGTGTGTGTGCGTGTTTGGTGTAAGAATGTTTACTAATTTTATTTTATTTTATCTCTCCGTTCCCACTACTGATCTAGAGATACTTTGTTCAAGTTTATTAATCTTTTGGTTGCTGGATCTGTACGTGTTTATCTCATTGCAATGTCTTATGTTGATGTGTATGTTTTGCTCAAATACTTGTCTCCTGTGTTTTATTTAATGATAATAATTTGATAAATGCAGTTTAATGTTAACTTAAGACATGGTTAAATGCAAGCTAGGTTTATGCCTTAATTTCGCCATGTAAATAAAGACAACAACAACAACAACAACAACAACAACAACAATAATAATAATAATAATAATAATAATAATAATAATAATAATAATAATAAATAATAATAACCAGTCAGACGGAACAAAATGATAAATTGAAATTGGCTCTGCTTAGAGAAGAACGATTTAATGTTAGACGTACTCATTTAGCTGCTTTGGAAATAATTGAGCATTTAAGTCTTAAAAAAAACACGCGTTGAAATAAACAAAACTGTTACGGCTAATCCCCTACCCCTTGATGAAAATGATATTTTTAAATGTGAAAACTGTGTAAACTATGAGCAGTTGCTTGAAAATACACACTAAGGGCAACTGTAGATTTCTTGAAAACCCAGTTGAATTTATTTAAAAAAGTGTAACGAAAAGGGTTTTAAAAATTTGCTTGATAAACTAAAAGCCATTCCAAATGAATTAGGAAGCATGTTAGTGGGACAAGAGAATTAAAACGAGAATTATGATTAATCAAACGTAAATATGAAGAAAAATGTCGTTTAACTGTGTTACAAAACTTTTAACACCCACACAAATAAAATCATTGGCCTGTAAGGGAAAGATTAGTCCAATGGACAAGTAAGGATATTTTACGTTCAGTTATGATAAGGGCCCCATCCCGTAAAGCGATGACATTTGGAGAGAAAGGCTTGTATTCCCTTTGCCCTATTCAGCGTGGAGGGCTACTGTAAACGAGCTCAAGACCATTTTTTAATCACTTCATGGCGAGGGAAGTTCATACAGGAGACAGAAAGGTGTAATTAAAGAACTTAAAAAAAAATACTATCTAATACATTTCCTAATGTAAGCCTATGTACTCAGCGTCGGCCACAGACAAGGAACGTTAACACTTAGAGCATTTTTAGAGGCTGGAATGTTCTTTCATACAAAGTTCGAAATTAATCATCATCAATCTCGTCCTCATCTTCAGACTCACAACACCCAATATCATTGCTGAGGGAACTGCAGGTTTTTTGGAGGAAACCTTTGTATTCGCTCTCTCTCTCAGTTAACTGTTGGCCAATATCCTCTCTTTCAGTTATGTCGGAAGGGGGTTTGCCGGGGTAAGAAGGAGCTACTGGCAGCAGCAGAATTTAGAAATAAATTGTCTTGTATTTATGGACAATTTCTCATCGTATTTTTTTTATTGGAATTCGTATTTCAGTAAAATCGTCTTGCATATTTACAAGAGAGTTGTCTTTAAAATATTTTGAGATAATGTTTGGCATTTTTTGAGGAGTTTTAAGAAGTAACATTAATTTGTTTAGCTTTAATTTGCGCCAATAGTGTTTCAAATGTGTGCCATGCTTTTAGACAAATCATAACATTCGTTTATATAATTATTGATACTAGAACGGTCACAAAAAAAATCTAAAATAGTTAACGCCATCAGAACTTTTTTAATTTTACTCCATTTTTCAAGTAACGTATTGACTCAAAATTTTGCTTTGCAGTAAAAGCTACCTTGCTTCACATCTACTAAATAAATAGTACAGTGCTAAGCACATACTTACTCTTTTATCTTAAAATAGAGACATTTATTAAAAACTTGTAGGATGTATAAAATGAAATAACATATATTGTAGCAGAAACACTCCACCAAAGAGCATAAATGAAATAATATACTGTGTTACAGAAAAATTGAATAAAAAGGAACATATCTGTCCACCAAAGAGGATAAAAATCAATTTAAGATTTCAAAGACCAGAATAAAATATATATTACATTATAGCTCAGAATATGAAACTATATTTCAAATAACATATTTTTACTTTTCATAACACTACAACTTATCAATGATACATTCTTTCGTATCTCAAATAGCTGTGGGGATGATCAAAACTGTATGTTTCTGCCAATGTAAAGTCCCCTCAAAGTAATTTTCATAGGAAAGTGAGAGTTGCAATTTTTGTTATTTTTTTGTTATGTCAAACAGTGCCTTGATACAAATCTTAATCAAAATCGTTTTGGTGGATTTTAAGAATATATTTTTTCTCTCTTTTTGCTCCTTAGTAAACTACCCTTAATTTAAATGCTATACGTCCTATTAAAAAAATATCCTTGGAGTAAACTCATAAAAATCCTCGATACATTATTCTAGCCCGATAGGTAAAATGGTTTCGGGTCTAGGCCGAGATACAGACACAGACAGTCGGTATCGCGAAAACACTTTTGGTTTCAGGGGGTTATCAAATGTTGACTTCTTTTTAATGCAAATCTCGAGATCAATTTTTTTGATTATCATAATATTTCTCTCTTTGAGGGGCTGAGAGAAAATGAGAAGAGAACATTGTTACGACTCTACTGGATTCACTCTCAGTTTCATTAAAATCCATGATAGAGCCTTATGTTTACTCCACTAACACTTGTCCCCTATCTTTTTTAAGCGATATAATCTATCACGACTGTGTGGAGTGTCGCCCCTTAGTATAAGAGTTTCACATTATTATATTTTATGGAAATCCAAACAAATTTACGACTGTGTAGATCAAGGAGGAGATTAGAAATTTAAATAGGCTTGAATGTCATTGGATGTTTCCTTTATCAAATGAACATGCGACAACATTTGCAATTTGAATTCCTAATTTGTTAAGCTAACTAATCTAATATGCTCACCTCTTGTGTACCATATATCCACCATCAAACTATAAACTACTGATTCCCGAAGATTACTCAAAATTTAATCTTGATTCAATACATATTTATTTTGAAATTAAAATTTTAGATAAAAACATATCTATATCTCGTACCCATGTCATAATACAACGAACAATTTTTTTCTCTGAGCAGGGACATTGGGAGGGGCGGGGGAGGCACTTCTTCACCTCAAACTTGTATAGGATGAGGGAAAACATCATTGTTTAAAATTTGTGAGAGTCTATTATGCCGCAAGATATTTTATTACTTTCCCCTAAAGAAAATGACGTCCAAAACCGAACACAAATGGTTATATTGTATCTGCCGCGGGCCCCCTTTGGGAACCCGTTGGCCTATTCTGGTCAGTGAGCGCCGACTAGCCGACCTAGCCAGTCCGACGCTGTATGTACTGTACATAAGCCATTCATGTTTATGCAAGAATTAAAACTTTCATTAGAATCATACATATGCGCAATGTAAGCAAAGCGAAACAAAGAAAGCTAAGAAATGGAGACAATCCAAGAAAATTTAATACTTCTGATGGATATTATTTATATAGTAGCTATTTTTTTTTAAAAGAGTTTCATCCAGAGATTTGCTCAAAGAAACTACTATAATAATTACTGTTAGTTACGTTTAGTTTTGAATATGAAATAATTGTTGGTTGCACTGTACTGTAAGCGTTCAAATAATTTTAAACTTGTTTAGTTTGAAGCTAATGTTAAAACGGAAATATAAGAACGTGTGGGGGACGGAGAGGTCTACATAAATAAATGTAAAGATGTGTAAAATTAAAATATGTCTGGAATATTATTCTTACGTAAGTAATGTATGACAGTAAAATCATTTTAGATTTAAGTTAACGATTGTTGTGTTTAAATGTTTATTGACCGCTTTTTCAATGATCGAGTGTACGTTGTCACCTTCATTTTGGGCGTGGCCTGTAATTACAAATTGGTGGATAATGGACTTTATTCGTAAATTTGGCAACGGAGTGCATATACTGTACATGGAAATGAGAAATCTATTCTGTTAACCACAACAGTTATCACTATACAAAACAATTTCTAAATCATCATCGTTGACGAAATTTGCCGTCTTTTCTAAGTATTTCCAAACGCAACTGCCAATCTCGATAGCCCCTCTATTTCCTTCACCTTCATGCCAAGTGTAGCATTCTACGGCTTGAGAGTTCAGTTCACAAATTGTAAAATTGTATGAATTTAATTTGGATTTGTAGTAAAACACTGACACATCGCCTCTGGGTACAGGTAATACAGCTTGCAAGTCATAGGTGGCAACGTTTATAGTTTTTGTTGTTCTAGACTTTTCTTTGTCTTGATTTTTTTCTATCATTTACAATTGCTTCTCCTGCTGATGAGCTTCATACTTTAGTCTTTGTGCTTCTTTCCCTTCGTCTTGGGCATTTCCGAACCTAGTGCATAGCTCGCATTGGTCTTTCTTTGGGGTGAAGAACGATAAATTGTACTCAGTATTGAAGATTCGGGAAAACATACTTAATTTAGCTGTAGGGAGACCCTCTGCATTACAATTTGCTGTGTAGTCCCTGTGTAAATCTGTGATGGTTTTGCCACCATCAACAAACTCTCTTCTAGTTTGGGCACGCAGGTAGCACGAGGTATGGAGTCACTGTGCTTTCTCACTCGGTCTTTTATAGAGTCGTCAAACCGTCTATGATTTCCATAACAGCCTCGAAGGTTTCCCTCAGTAAAACCATTTTCTGTCTTTGCAGCGACTGTTCTCATTGGTCTATAGTTAATATCGAGAGTAGCTTTAAAAAAATTTACATACTCTTATTTGGTGACCATCAACTTCAAAGTAACACGGATGGTTGAGAGATAGAGTACTTCTTGGTCTTTGGTATCTGTAACTAGGATTGACTCTTGATATATTCTTTGATATAAAATCGCGTTGACGTGTCAAGCTCCACATTCCCCAGTATTGGTCAAAGATAGCACGCCTACTTTCTGGCGCAATTTTAGTTGAACTTGAGCCTACATCTTTAATCACACGGTGGACGCATTGCTTTTGCTCCAACAATGTAACAAAGTTCAATTGACCTCTGTGTTTAGTATTATATTTCCATTAGTAAAATTAATTTTAGTTGGTAGACCTGATTTGCTTTAGTTGTAAAGATGACATTTACCTCTCCTAGTGGACAACTACGAAATAACTTATTTCAGACACCTTGTTAAATTCAATATTATTTTTCATATTTCTTGTCATGTTTCCTTGTAAGCTCTGCACGGTTCATAACACTATTTTAAACATTATTTAAATATATTATAAACCTCAAGCTGAACCCAGAACAAACTCACCTATTTTTCAAATCTTTTTTACTATATGCTACCGGAGAGGCCTTATCAAAGCCCGCGGAAGGGATGCCGGGAGGGAAAAAAGGCGCGAGAAGAGGTGACTGGCGCAAAAAAGTGACTAAAGAAGATGGAATGTTGAATTGGTGCTCCAGCGTGAAGAGAAGTTTTTAAGTGGAAAGTTTTAATGGACCGGTGCTAAAATGTGTCTCAGGATCAAGAAGGGACGACAGTCTTCACAGATGAACCACTCGCAGATATCTTCGATGGCTACTCTGTAATTTAAGGAGTCTACCAAAACAAGGGCTATACTCATCCATTCTACTCTCTACCATATTTTGTTTTCTTTGATCATCCGATCCCGAGCTAACTCACCTAAAATACATTTCAAAATCTCATTTTTTTTTTCTAATCCGTGTACTAGACTACTCAATATTTGAAGATCCTCACAGCTAAATTACACTCCCTGAAGACTATACTTAAACTGGACAGGCCACGGGTTTTGGCTCATGCAGTGCAAGGCCAGCATTTTTTTCTTTCTTTTTTTTTTGTTGTTGTCATGTTATAATAGTTTTCTCCACCTAAGTTAAGAAAAATCTTTTATTCTGATATCGAGAGTAACTTATAAGGGTTATAATTATAATNTCCACCTAAGTTAAGAAAAATCTTTTATTCTGATATCGAGAGTAACTTATAAGGGTTATAATTATAATTTACCATGACGTCTGGTAGGCAGTTCAATGATTTTCCTTTTGCTTTAATAAATGTCTAGGTCCCAAAACCTGGAAAATACTATCCCCGGATTTTTTTCTTCTTTTTTTGTAATGTGTTTATATATATAAATTTCTCATTGCATAGTATTCACATGATCGAAAACCCCTTTTCCTTGGTTTACACACTGTCGGTGAAGATCCAGTTGGTTTCCTTACGGGACAGCAACCTGGACGGGCCGTGGAGATCCGCAGAGTTTGGCAGGTGGGTGTAGAGAGGGGAAGGAAATTATTTCAAAGTACAGTCTGGTAAAAATAGTTCTTTGCCCAAATAAACCCCCCAGAGGACACCCCGAAGATTGTTTTTGTTTATTAGAGTTTCGATGCTTAAATATATATATTTTGTTGAGGTTAACCTAAGCCCAAGATATTATGATATTTCTGTTTATTTCATTTGAGAACTTATTATTACAACAACTTTTGAAACTTTGTCTGTGTACTCTTTACCATCATTGCGAAGGAGCTTAGCTCTGTTATTTTTCCATTTGCTTGGTTGTGGAATTCGCTTCTTAGGCTTCTTCGGTGAACTTTCATCACTCTCTGAATTTAAAGTTTCATTTTCTAGATTGACTGCATCCAAGAAATGTTTAATTTTTGGTCTCCTCTTTCTAGAATTTTTTTTTAATTTCATCATTATCTAAATCAGATGTTTCATATGATGAATATTTATAATAACGATCATTATCAGTATCATCAAAATCTTCCTCAAAAGCCACGAATGAACGGTCTGATAATTCTAATTCATCCGGTGCCACTTCCTGTCTTCGTATCCGTAAGCGCATGCCAGATATACATTCCGATTTCCATTTTGAGCACGATGGTTGATTGAATGCTTCTGGATTATCTGATTCTACTGTATCAATATTTAAATGATCTTTCTTCTTTTCATCCCCCTTCAATGCCTCAGGAATCTTGGTGTTTTGATTTGTTCCTATTCGAGTTTCTGTTATAAGTTCCAAGTCTTAAATTTGAATTTCTAAACCATCTTTATTATTTTCATCCGCCCCTTCAATGTCTCAGGAATCTTGGTGTTTTGATTTGTTTCAACTCGAATTTCTCTTATAAGTTCCATGTCTTGAATTTGAATTTCCAAACCATCTTTCTTCTTTTCGTCTTCCTTTGATATCTCGGAAATTTTGGCGTTTTGATTTGTTTCCATTCGATCTTTTGCTATAAACTGCATATTGTCTTCAGGCTGAACTTTTAAACGAGCTTTCTTGTTTTCTTCCTCATTTGATGTCTCTACAATCT
Organism: Timema bartmani; assembly: GCA_902151455.1. NCBI lineage: Eukaryota > Metazoa > Arthropoda > Insecta > Phasmatodea > Timematidae > Timema > Timema bartmani. The sequence continues at coordinate 13,284 of CABFWB010009182.1, forward strand.
AGATGTCGTGTTGCGTTTCCAGATTTTCGAACATCATTTTCTTTCTCCTGGTCGAATTTTCATTTTTATCTTTAGATATTATTAACACTGCATCAACCATCATTCTGCCCCTTGAATATGACATAATGACTGAAAAAGAAATAAAGTGTTACAATTTAAAACATAAAACTACAAAAACAAATCCAACGGGTGAGTAATAAAAGGATAACAATCCAAAAGTATGGGAAATTAAACCAAAATAGCCATTTTGTAGATTTTTACATAAGTTATTCACTGAGTGAAAAAAGGGTGTATTTCTGTCTCACTTTATTGTTGGAATAGGCCTTGAAGTTTTGGTTGAGTGGAAGAAAGATAAAATTCCTTGAATTTTGCTTTTTTATACTCAAGATTCAAGAGGGCACTTTTTAAACTGATATTTCTATCATTGGTATTTTTTACCATTCATTTTCATAGTCCTTGCACGTGTGACATGATAGAAAAGCGTTTTCAATACTCGACTAAGCTAATTATGTCTTAAATAGTGAAAACCAATTGTTATTTATTTGTTCATGAAACACCTAAAATAAATAGGCCTACTTCAAAAGATACAGTTAACTTAAATATTTTGTTACTAGCACCATATAAATTCATCCTACGTGATATTGTAATTAAAACTCTGTTTAGAGTGATCAGGCCGCCACCATTCAAATAGCGACTTTTTATCAAATAATGTTTACTGAAACATGAGATCAAAGGATATTAGACCACTACTGATTGCAACTGTGTGATTGTGCAACTACACAAATAAAAGTTTTTACAAATATATCTCACAAATCGAAAAGTATACTTGAAATATTTATCTACACAAATAAAAGT